>CABFVX010000955.1:69429-96486 GCA_902151425.1 Timema shepardi
GTGTAATGGAATGGCAAATATTTTAAGGAAGAGGTAGTCCGAGTGTTTTTCTCACTATTCTTTCTGCTATTCTGTTGAATTCATCTCTATCTTCCCGCCACATTTTTGCTGCGTCAACATTGGCACCACTTTCATCATTTGGTTCTGAAATTAATACATTTTCTAGTTACTTTTAAAGTTTAAATACTTTCAAATATTACTATTTCATATATAAAAGGCCTGGTATAATTTAATTATTTTGTTTATCATAAATTTAGATGACCTATACATATACTCAATGTTTTACTTCATACAAGTTTCTTTTATGATTATGCATAAATAAATCTTCATTTCACTTTATCTAAGAAAAGGAATATAGCATAGATTATTTTTTCACCCATTTTGGTGGTCACATGATCTATGGTGCTATTCTCACAGTACACTAGACTGTAGATGACAGGGAGATCAAGGTTCCACTCTTGGTTGGGTGTACTGAGGGTGGTTTTTTTCAAAAAGGTTTTCCATGCAAATGTGGGTACACTTTCTCTGGATATAACCTTCTAATCCCTAAAATCATTAGTGTAATTAGTACATAAGTGTATAACCTGAATGGGTAGTAAGACGCAGTGCACAAATATATGTAGCCTACTATTTATGCAGGTGAGGAAGGTTAGAGAGTGCACTCGCATTTGTGTGGAGGGAGAGTGGATTTTTTTTTTTTTAACTTGGTATACCTAGTGATGGGCACAATCGAATAAGCATTCGATTCTTTGAAGAGTAATCGAATGAATCGAAATAATCATTCGAATAATTTTGAGAAGTAGTAAAGAGTTGGTAATAATCAAATATTTATTACTTCTAAGTAGTTACTAATTGCTCATTTTGCTTTGTGCTAGTATTCTCTTTACCCTGCTGTCGAATCTCCCAACACACATTCCTTTGCATTTGCAGCTTATCAACACTTTTCTATTACTACATTTAGTTCCTTGTGACAGTGTCTAAGACCAAAGTACAGCCACAACAAAATACTATACAGTGAATAAGTGAACGTATTTCTCAAATAAGTAGCTCGCAATTAATATAAATACTTTTGCGTACAATTAATAATTAAATAAGGAACATACATTTCCCTTTGTGTTTAAAAGAGTAGAAATAATTTACACTTTAATATTTCCTAAACATAACAAAAATATATAAGCTTACAATCGTAAAATTATTTCAGTGAATAAAATTATGATACGATCTGAATATTACGGCCGGGCAATGTTTTATTAAATACATAAAAAGTATATACTTAATAAATTTAAGTCAACATTAAAAAAATGATCTCTCAAACCATTCGTGCTATATGCAATTAGTTAGGAAGGTAAAATTTTAAGGAAATGAAAAAGAATCAAATCATTTTGTAATTTTCATTCGAATTTTTTTTGGCTGTTATTTGATTGTAAACTGTACAACCACTTAAACTTTGTATTAAATTAGCCTTAGAATAATTCGAATGCGTAAGGTTGATTATTGTGTAGCAATGAGGACTATTTATTAAGAAATGAAGACCTGTATAGAGATAGCCTGGAAACATTCATAATCATAAGGTCGATTTTCCTCAGCACTTTTGGCATTGGTGGGGTAAGAGAATGAATCGGCCAGCTCGCATCAAGTCAGCTATGTTTTCATTTGAATATTTTTCTCATTCGAATGATTTTGAAAGAATCGAATGAATCGATTCTATTCATCCGATTCTGCCCATCACTAGGTACACCCAACCAAGATTCAAACTAGGATCTCCCTGTCATCAAGAGTCTTGTATTTAGAGAGTGTGATGCCTCAGAGCAAAGCAAGTAAAATATTTACTAAATAAATACCTAGGTACAACTCTTCTACAGTGTTTATGTTACATGGAATTTAAAGAAACTACACATGTCCACACAGAATATGTATATTTTGTATGATGGTGTACATAGTAATAAATATGATCAACACACAAATGAAAAACCACAACTAAAGGCTGTCTCATCTCTGGAGTAAACTTTTTTTTTATGTTTAGCGTGAAGTTTCTGAGATGATTGATAATATCAGTACCAGGGCCGCATTTAGAAATATGGCACCCTTAGGCACATGAGCTGCCCTCTTCCTCGCAACTCTCTCCCACCGAAACATATAAAACACAAATAATAATGTACGCCTATTTATAGTATACTCCTATAATTATATGATAACTGTGCAAAATTGTTGTGATTCGATTATTAACCGACAGATAGCAATAGTATACAGCAGACCCAATAGAACCCTAAACATACACTAGCACTATGTAACAAGCAAGCTACAGCTGAGTCCGTGTGCGTTGTTTTAGTGAAACATGTTCATTTATGTTGAAGACAAGGGTTTGGGTTTCACCTCTTGTGACACACCCTGAAAAGGCCACTGCTGTAAACCATTTGATATTTTTAAATGTTAACGCTCCCAAAAATCTCACGCCCTAGGCACATGCTTTGTCTTCCTAGTGGGTTATGCTGGCAGCACTGATCAGCACACATCTTATAGATTTACCCTGAATGTAGAACAGACACATCATCCTGTTAATTCATCACAGTGAAAGGGTAAATTACCATTCCAATAAGGTGTCGGTCTGGAGTCAACCAAACTTCCAATATACAACTAACATATTGCATCGGAGGTCACATGGTTAGATGTGCCATTCTCATGTTAGACTAGGATTACTAGTTACCGAGAGGTCGGGGTTCAAATCCTGATCAAATGTATCGAGGAGTCTTTTTCTTAAGTAGTTTCCAAATCTTTCTCTGCACCAGTGTGGAAACATTTCCTTAAAAACTCTTACCGTCCTCATCCCTGTTCTATAAGTGCAATGAGGGTGACTCCTCAAACATTAGAATATCAATCCACAGTTTCTTTGTCAAAAGAAAACAAAAAAATATCCTCCAGTTTGAACAAATAATTCTTAATTATTTATTTTGAGGTGTTTAAACACGCCACCAAAGTTTAACTAGTACTATGGCAAGTCTTGTAAGTACCTTTCCAAGATATTTAAAGTGGTTCTTGCCTGGATTGTTTAAATTAGATGTCTCTAGAAGCTGTTTATAGAGTAGTCCTCACCTTTAAATTCCCAACAGATGGTAAAATTCCTGGTTTTCATTAACAGTGAGCACCCTGTTAATGTATGTGCATAACACAAACTACTACTAAGATGGAAAAAAAAGGGCCGAATGCGGAATTGGTTGAGAAACAAATCTCAACTTTGAATAAGTGACAGTGTTGAAAAAATTGGACTTTGTAAGAACTATTATCTCATTTGCTTTTTTGACAAAGTATTATTTCTAGGGCCATTATTAATACAGTGTACAGTGTAGGTAAATTAATAAGATATCCCAAGTAAGTTGCTAGTTGAACATATTATTTTGTTCAACCAATTAAAACATATTTTATAGCTTAGTCTGTAGTATAAAATCTGTAATTTTAAAACTTGTGTATAACACCATATACAAATCAATGTATTATCAGATTTGAACCAAAAGGTTTTCAACAGAATGGCAAACCATTTTCAAAAATTATAACAACCCTGCTTAGTAGACTTACCTGCTAACATGCTGACAACAGACAAGAGAATCTTTTCCACACTTTGAACAGGACTCCATCTTTCTGCACTCGACTCGTAGCCCATGGGGTCATCTCCAGGTGCATGGAGAATCGAGATACATACACGGCCGTCGGTATAAACTGTAAACAAGATGATTGTGCGCAAAACCTTTCTGAATATAACCTTAGAAAGAAAATAAAATTAATCTACTGGAACAAAATCTCAAAACAAATAGTTTTGTATCACCTCAAAAAATTTATAATATATAGTGTTAACGTGTGCTATGATGGTTTATGATATAAAAGAGGAAAAACTTACTATTGGGATGGAACATTTCACATGTGAACTGCATCTTTGGTGGACTCAATGGATAATCTGGAGGAAAGTTTAATTTTGCTGGAAACACCCCTCCTTCGAAACATGTACCTTCAGGACCTCTAGAGGAATAAAAAGCAAATACAAAATTAGGCCTGGTAACCTTTTAATAATCATTACTAGAATAATACCAGATTTCAAAATAACATTTTTTAATATTGTCTTTTACTACCTGTTAGGGATTACATTGTGTATTAAATTAATTACACTAATATGTTGGGGGTGAAGGTTAAATTTAGAGGAAGTGTGTTTGAATTTGTGTGGATAGAGATTGGAAAACCATTTAGGACAAACCATCTTCAATACACTTGAATGTGATTTAAACTCTTAACTCACCATCATTTGTAAGTTCAATCTATTGAGGGTGTGACGCCATATACTATTCGACCACTGAAGTGAGTCAAAATGACATATTAATATTGTATTAGCCTAGCAATAGGGCCTACTTTGAATTGTCTTAATTGAGGACTAGGCACTAAAATATTAATGGAATTTGTCATAAAGGAGGATGGGCCAATTAAAAGCAGGGTAGTAAGAAACATTATTTTTCTTAGTGGGTGAATCTGAATAAATTTCACAAGGTGATTGAAACCTTTTATCCAAAAACTTTAAAAAATGTGTTGCATTGTTGATAACATCTTTTTGATCTGACAAAATGTCAACTGAAAACTTTATTGACTGAAAGTTGAGCTTTTTGCAAAAATGTTTTTCTTCAAACTCTGATAAGATTTTTTTTTTACCTAAGCTTGTGAGCAATTTTAAACGGGCTTTTTGTGGATTCTTTAAAAATTTCTCTCCCATAAATAGGGAAGAGAAAATATTTGTTTCCTATTACCTCATATTAAAGGGGTATTTAATAATAATAATTTTTTTTTCTTCTTTTCAGATTAATTTGTAGTTTGTACACTAAGATTTTTTTTAAGCTTAGAAATTTTTTAAATCATAATATATCCTAAGTAAAGACTATGTTTAAATAATGAGATGGTATTTATTTAATGAGGATCCTTAGGTGATAGGCGTATCAGAAAAAATAAATCAGAGCTCCAGGCCCGAAATTGTCTTGTGTAGGCCTATTTTAAAATTGGTTACATGTTTCTTAGTACCCCATCCTCTCCTACATAACAAATCAAGCTCAGTACTAGAAAATTACTGAATTCACAAACTTAGCTTATGTTTGTAAAAATTCAACTCACGTAATAAGAGCTTCCCATTCAAAAAAGTTTTCTTCATTGATGGGACCTGCTATTATACCTTCTGGTGGATTCAAAGTAAGTTCTGAAAATTATTTCAAAATGTTAATGCAAGTGACTTTTGCCTTTAACCTAAAAATAAATAAATTAACTTACATGTTTATTTAACCAGATCAGAATAGTAAAATTTTGCATAAAAATATTAAACATGTCTAGGAGGTATACATACTCATTTTGGTTTGTACATAATATATATACATTAATTATGCTAATGGGATGTAAATGATAGATAGGTAAAAATTTCAGAATAAATATACCTACATTTGCATAGGAGCAGCCTGGGTAACAATTTAGAAAAAAAAACATACTAGAACACCCAAATGAGATTCAAAACCCCACTACATTCAAAGGAAGAAATAAATATGAAATTTAAAAAATGGTTGCAATGAAGAATATTCTTTTAATTTTTAATGGATGAAAAATAACAAAATGTATGGTGTTAAAGGAAAAGTTATCTAATTATTTTTAATTGCTAGTTATGTTTTACTACCTGTTATTTTATTATTATTATTATTATTAGTACCGCGTCTTACTACCCGTTCGGTATATATGCACTTACGCTAATGTGTAATGGTAGGGTGATTGTGAGATGAAATGGAGGACCTACAGTTTAACGTGGAATCCGAACCAACAGTGGAGGCCTGGTACTACCTTACCTGTTAAGGTAATATCTACTCATAAGTGATAATTACTCTAATGGGGTTGGTAGGGTTGGAAGGAAGCAATTTAAAGGTAATATACCGGCATTTAAGTAAAAGAATAGGGGGAAACTACTTAGAAAAAAAAATCCTTCGTAGTAGATCCAACTGAAATTCTAACTTTGATCTCATCATCCGCAGGCCATTCTAATATGAGAGTGACGCCTAATAACATTCTGCAACTGAAGAAGGTAGCCTAGGTATCTCATTAATAGATTATTGATGATGAAATTAAGCTATTTATCTATAGTTCCTGAGGTATTTAAGGCTAACACTTTAGAACATCTATTTAAGTTTCTAAATTAATTCTCATTTGGAAAAGCTTTTCAAATACTTCTGGATAAAATGATAGGCCTAACTATGAGGTTCTTGTTTACAAACTATTCAAACTCATGGGCAGGTTGGGTGATCATTATAGTATAAGTTATTTTTCAGCACCTCAGCATTTAGTCAGTAATAGGGTATGGCCTAGTTCAAAAATGTACTCACAATTATGTTGAGAGAGGTAAACCATTTAGAAAAAGAACTGAATCATTTATGGAATTATGATTAATAATTATGTTTTGTAATACTTTAATTATTGTAAACATCCCTTTTCAAAAAGTTTGGGAAAAGAGTTCTAGACCTGAGGATATCGTTTTTTTTTTTTAATATAGTCCTCAATACTTTTAAGTAAGGGTTTGACAAAACATATTTTATTTGAAAATTTGGTTGACCTGTGACCTAAATGTAATTACAGTATTTAAGGAATGGTCACCGAGTGTAATGCTCTAGTATTTTTTTGATAATATGTTTTCCTTCAGACAAAATTTAACATAGCTAAAATGCCCAGTCTTCAAATTTGTGAGGAAAGGAATGACAAGCAAGAACTTCAAATATTTTTTAAATTAATTTCTTAGAGACTCAACACATTTTATTATGTTTAGAATAAAATTGTAATTATGAATTTTCGAGTAATAATATAAAAACTAAGACATCCAAGTGAACTACTACAAATGCAGCTTTTAAATTAAAAAATTTAAAAAAATATGTTTTGATACCTACGTTTATATTCAGCCATTAACCTTCTGAGAGCTGAACCTGCCATTTTGACAAAAAGTAAACAAACACGTTACAGAGCGAACCCATGACGAGCATTTCTCAACATATGGCAGTTTAAAAACATTGATCAAGATTAATAAATTTACAAATAGATATAATTTTCAAACCCATTTGAAAATTGTAAAGTTATTATAAAATGGCATATTTTCTTAGTAATTAATACACAATTTAAATTACTATGTGGTATAGAAGGTTGGAACGTAGAACATTAATTTTAGAGTATGTCTCAAAGATTTGTAATTAATTAAAGAATATTATTAAAATGATATTATTAGAATTCAAGATTCGTATGATTGAATATGAATAAAGAATAATATTTTGTATATTTTATACAAACCAATTACATTGAATTGTGATGTAAAATTTTATAAATGAGAAGATATAATAAAATTGTCATTAAATTCTAGGTCACTATTGAGAAATATACAAAACTGTTTAGGTCACTATGTGAAGAAAATGGAACTCTATGCTTGAATTGAAGCAATATTTGATTTATCTTGACCTCGACATTTTATGATACTTATATTTATTTGCTAGGTTCGAGAATAATTTAATTTCAAAGTTACTTTTCTAAACTTTTCCAAAAGAACCAACTATAATATCTCTGTACAGTTACAGTACGTAGGTTACAGTCCCCATCAGGTGTTATCTTAAATACATAATTTTCAATGATTTTCCATTTTTTCATTCTTTAATTTGTATTAATATTGCTTTTTATTTCTATTTATGAAAATGATTAGAACTCTACTCGTGCTTTGGCGTTTTCTATGAGACTTTTTATATCTATACTCGCGATCTAGTGCTATCTATGAGACTTCTAAGCACTAGACTTACCCCTAGTTTAATTTTCTTTTCTTATGTTGGCTCAAACGGCTAGTTTATTTTGAATGTGTAGAACTTTGCCTCGTGCTTAAAATGTTTCGTGCCTCGTGGTTTAGTGTTTAAATATTATAATATTATTGTCTTTTAATTCTGGTTTGATATCATTTAGTATTTTCAATATGCTTGTACTGTTTGAAACACCGGCAGGCTATGCCTTTTTTAAGGTTTGCAAACTTCATTATATTTTAATCGTTGGTGAAACGGCTAAAGCGTCCCTTGCTTTAGTATCCATATACTATTTTTTCCTGGCAGAATAATTATTTTTAAATAATATTTGATTAGGTGTTCTGTCTTTTGACAGAGTCACGGCGTTGTCCAAATTGATCTCTTCACCATGTCTTATAAACAGCCACCCCCATTCCCCCTTTTTTTTTACATGCAAAGACCTGAAAACGTACATAAATACTTAATATCATTTTAGATCTTGAAACTTCATTTTCTTTCCTTGATTGATCTTATGGCACAAGCTGTGGGTTTTGACTGTTGATTAGAACAAACTGCGGTCCATTAGGCGTGTTGTGTTTCGATAACCCTCTTCTGAAGCGAAATTGTCATGGCAAGATTTTGCGTCGGGCATACTTTATTTTTTTTATTTGTAGGGGATCTATACTCCATTCACGGTATGAATTACTCTCTGAAAGGTCGTTTTTCCTACCAATATCCTACTACATAATAGATTTCTGGTAGGGAAAAGGCCTTTCAGAAAACAATTTCTACGGTAAACAGACTTTACCTCCCGTTTATTTTTATTTATTCAGAAGTTGTTTACAAAAAGAGCCAAGATCGGCTCGTATGCATATAAACATCCTAATGTAGGCGTGGTTCATTCAGTAACTAGCTACATACATTTAGGAAAGTGAGGTCTATTACAGGGTATAAATTATTTGTCCTCATCCGGCCACATTATTTTAGATGCATTCAGCCCAATAATAGTAAAACTGCAATTAAACATAAAAGCGTACATCCACAACAACAAAACCTTCACAAAATATAGAAAAAAAAATACAGGATACATACACATGATATACATACACATTCTGCTCCCATTATAATATCAGTTTCTACAAAATTACAAATAACGTTTCACCCACATATCAGCTGGTCAACATTATTTTCCAGAATGTATCTTTTAACTTCTTTTTTAAAAAGATTAAGTTTTTTCATCTTTATTTCTTGTGGTATTATATTGAAAAATTTTAGTCCCTTAGGGCCAGTTTCATAGTCAAATTTAGTACGCCTCAAGTGCGGCGCTACACTAAGTTCATGACGACACCTACCTAGAACAGAATGGAATGGGCCAGTTTCCTATGCGAGAACGGCCCATTCCATTCGAGTTTAGGTAGGTGTCGTGATGAACTTAGTGTTGCGCCTTACTTGAGGCGTACTAAATTCGACTATGAAACTGGCCCTAAGTCTTTATTGAGTAGAGTCCAAAAGTAGTGGTGTTTACTCTTTTCTGGAAATAATTATTTCTACTTCTTGTAGAGTAATTCCCCTTTTTGTGTTCCCCAATTTTTAGGTTACTAATAGTTAGGCTGTTTTCAAGTTTATATACCAGTACAACCGTATCCAAAAAAATAGCTTCAGTTAATTTCAAAATACCCAACCTTTTAAGCATAATGTCGCCTTCTTCACCTTTGGGCAGCTGAAAAATATTCTTTAGTGCTGTGTTTTGTAGTCTTATTAGTGGTATTAAATTACTTTTAAAAGTATTACCCCAGATTACATTTAAGTAGGACAAGTGCGAGTTAACCAGAGCAAAGTAGATGGGCTTTAACACGTTTGGAGTGAATTTATAGGAGAGTTTTTTGAGCACCCCAACTGGACCCCTAATTTTTTTTGTGACATGGTTTATATGTGAGCTCCAGGATAGTGAGCTGTCAATGGTCAGACCGAGATATTTTGCTTTCCTTACTTGTTTCAGAACGTTATTCCCAAAGCTTATCTGGTAATTATCTATACTCTTTCTATCTTTGTTTCCCGGTCTAGTAAAAATAATATAGTTAGACTTTTCAAGATTTAGCGACAGTTTATTGACTCTTAACCAATGGTATAACAGTTTCAGGTCTGTTTGAATATCCTCTGCTATAGTTTTAAAATTTGGTCCAATATAAAATAAACTTGTATCATCTGCATATAGTTGTAAATGGCCTTGAAAATTTACCTGGAAAATGTCGTTAACATAAATAAGAAAAAGTAAAGGTCCAATTACCGAACCTTGAGGGACCCCACACGTGACACCACGTACAGTGCTTTCGTGATTGTTTATGTAAGTGTATTGATTTCTGTTAGTAATATAGCTCTTAAACCACTCAAGAGCTACTCCTCTTATTCCTATTTTTGACAGCTTATATAATAGAATTTCATGGTTGACAGTGTCAAATGCCTTTTTTAAATCAATAAATAAAGCTCCAGATAGCTTAGTATTGTCATCCAATGTATTTTGTATTTTGTCAATCAATTCAAAAGCCGCCACTAGTGTATCAGATTTCCCCCTAAATCCATATTGGGGATGTTTGAAAAAATTTATTTTGTCTAAAAACTTAAGTAGTCTAACTTTCATTATTTTTTCTAATATCTTTGATATGGAGGATATAAGTGAGATAGGCCTGTAGTTTGATGGATCACATTTCGAAGTGCCGCCCTTATATATGGGAATAATTTTTGATATTTTCAGCTGTTCCGGAAATTGTCCTTTTGTTATAGATTTATTAAATAGAACAGATATATACTCTGCAAAAAAAATTGAGCAATGTTTTAATAGTTTATTAGAACATTTATCAAAAGGTAGACTTTTTGAGTTACTAAGATCTATTATCATATTTTTTACTTCCATTACATCTGTTGGGAAAATTGCAAATGAGCCGTCTATAGTGGTAGTGTAATATGTCCACTTATCATCAGGATATACAGGAATATTCATTGCAAGATTGTGTCCTACATTTATAAAAAAAAGATTTAAAATATCTGCCATTTCAGGAGTTGTATTATATTCCTTGTTCATAAATTTCAATTTTGATATTTTATTATTAACCTTACAGTTTTTATTAAGAGACTTATTTATCTCCTGCCACAATTGTTTAGGATTATTACTACTGCTTATAAACCTTCTTGTAAAATAATTTTTCATCAACCTTCTCTTAAGTGTTGTTACATTATTCCTAGCTAAAATATAATCACTCTTATAGTTTGTATTTTCTGGGTTAAATTTAACAAGTTTATATGTTTTGTCACGTAATTTAAGCATTTCCAACAGCTCACTGTTCGCCCAACCACACCTAGGCGAATAGCGAACACTATTTGTAATTATTTGACCTCCCCTTCTTTCAGCAAATAACAAAGCATTTTGCACTATCGTCATGAGTTCCTCAAAAAATATATTTGTATTTGTGCTGGTGTTAATTTGTCCCAGAGATTCATTAAGCTTAAGTTCTAAGATATTGTAATCAATTACACGTTGATTTTCAGTGTCATTTTTCCTCTTCGCCGTGATATAATTTGATTCTAATTCCACTATTAGAATGTTGTGATCACTTAAACTATTGTTAATGTTTGAAACCCACAGAGCCTGGCCATCTACATTTGAAATAATTTGGTCCAATGTACTTTCATTGTTGTTAGTTATTCTAGTTGCTAGCTCATTGCAAATTTCAAAGCCATAGCTGTTTAGCAGATTATTAAATATTGTATCATTCATTGTATTAATGTTTGTGTCCCCTATGATTATGCATTTTTTCCCTGCCAAATTGTTTAGAATGTTTTCAAAATATGCTAGAAAGTTATTAAGAGGGATATTTGGAGGCCTATATATAACACTGATCTGTAGGGGTGGGCTTAATGAGTCTATTTCAATTCTTAGAAAGTAAAAACTACTCTCATCCATTTCCATAACATTGAAGTTCAGGTTATTTGCAGTATATATACACACACCCCCACCCTGCCTGTCATTCCTACAGGCAAAGGTTCCTGTATATCCATTAATATTATAAAAGTTAGTTTCATACGATTTAAGCCACGTTTCTGTAAGTATAATTAAATCCGGTTGTAAAGGCAGAGTACTTATTATCACCTGTAGTTCATCCAACTTATTTGTAAGACTTCTGATGTTTAAGTAAAATATATTTAGTTTTGGCTGGGGAAAACAATTAACAAATTGAGTCAAATTATCTAACATTATCTCATTTTTTATCATTGTTGTGATAATTTAAAACACTAAAAGAATCAAAAGGGCCCATACTAATTTGTTTGTAGAAATACATGTTGCTTATCAAACCTAATAAGCCTACTATTACCCTATTAGTAAAAAACAGAGAGAACTTATCCCTGAGTATAAAATAATCATTGAGAAATAGACAGCCACATTTACCAATAAGACAGTTTCTTAGACTAAACCAAAGAAAACAACAGTAAAACACAAAGGTACATACCCAGGGCCGGATGAGACAAAACCACAAGTAGAACACATAAAAAGTGTAGTAAAAAAAGAAAATTTTCTTATAAACCGAAAATAACAAACACTCCATAAAAACATTTGCAAAAAATACACTATGCTCGGTCAATTTAAAAACAACCATTAACGTCTTTTTTTAAACACCATAAAACCGTTTGCGTTCTCATTTCTATTTACTTCCCACTTTTTTTCTTCATTGTACAAAACAGCTGGTTTCCCTTCCTCTTCTCGTATATAAATACGACCATTCTTGACCCAGACAAATGAAAATTTACCATCATCCCTTTGTTTTCTTGCTTCGGCAAACTTCTTTCTGTTACTAGCTGTTAGATGCTCATTCAGATAGATGTTATGAGCCGGTGCATTCACAAAGGAAACTGAGTTAGTGTTCCTCAACTTAGCCTTCTCTCTCATGAAATCTTCCTTAATTGTTCGCCTAACAAACTTTACAATTATCGTCGGCGGTTTTCCCGCTTTCCACTGTGGGAGCCGGTGAGCAATATCAATGTCATTTTCTGTTATGTTTACACCTATTTTTTCACCGATCTTAAGCACTATATCTCTCACATTTTCTTTTTCCAGTTTTGGGATCCCATCAATCAGGACATTATTGAGTCTCATATACTGGTCAATCTCTTCATTTCGCTCCGCAAGCACACGCACTTCTTTTTTAACAGTCTCGTTATCAAGTTTGACCTGACCCACACTATTCTCTATTTTCAAAATTGAATCGGCAAAAACTTTATTGTTGTGATTTATTTCGTTGTGCTGGCAGCTCATTCTTCCTAGATCCTGCATCACGTCATCGATTGAGTAAATGTTTTTTCCACCCAAGTCTGGTTTAGTGGTTTGAGGATTACAAACTTCAGAATCCATTGTTGAAACACTTTTGTTGGTTGTTGCAGCTGCAGCATCCTTTTCACAACTCTCACAGAACCATTTAGTGTCCTATTTACCAAAAAGATAAATTTTCTTTTGCCTACTTTAGCGCAGGTTTTGTGGTACCACTTTGCACATTTTCCATCACAGAAAACACTTTCCTCGTTAGGTTTAAAATAATTTTTACACACGCCACAGATAGAAGAACCAAGCCGATCCGCCATCTTGACAGCTTTACATATTGGTGGGGGTAGTCAAGTATTTCCCTTTCACCTAGTTCTTGTTTTTAAGGGTGAACTTAATCTTTTGTTAGGTGACAGTGTGAATAGTTATCCCTAATCTACCCCAATGGGGATTTTACTGTAGGGTGAATTAGGATAACTGTGATATAGTTGAAAAAATATGATAATTATGATACACCTTTATATTACTATTATTATTAGTAGCAGCCGCGTTTTACTACCCGTTCAGCCTATACACGCTTACGGTAATGTGTAATGGTAGGGTGATTGTGAGATGAACTGGAGGACCTACATTTTAACGTGGAATCCGAACCATGATGGCGGCCTTGCATTCCACACATTCACAAGTTGTGATAATACACGTCTTGTCAGAGGTGAAGGAAGGGTTTGGCAATGAGATATATTTGTGTTGGGACCGAGGATTGAATCCCGGACCACCATTACAGAAGTCTGACACCTTATCTCTACACCTTAATAAAACGTTCTAGATATATCAAAATATGAATTAAAAAAATACTATTAGATGGTAAATTTGTTATAGGCCTATTAATACATTCCACATAGTTGTCTTTAATACATTTTATCAAATAAATAATATTTATTCAGCGAGCTTATTTATTTACTCAAAAACTATTACGTTTTCACTTGAAACTTTTCTTAATTTAATGTTCAGTGGAAAAGCAAAGGCTTGACATTTTTGTTTTTTAATTAAGGGCTACTAAATCAATATTTTTCAATATTAACAATTAAATTTTCATCAAAACAGCCACACTTGAAGGGCAAATATAATACACAAAAGAAGGTAAATTGAAACTAAAACTACAGTGAAAAGCTGTTACCGATGTGAAAGAACGTGACAGCGATGATTTTATGAAAGAGGATATTGTTGATGTTGATAGTTTTAAAGGATGTCAATTGCTCGAACCAGATATTGAAAATCATTTGGCACTTTTAGAGCCTAAGGACATCAAAGTTGATGATTTTCGTTTGGAGAGTTTCAAGAGATAAGAGAAAGGATGTAAACTAGCCTATAGATATGTAGTGACCGTGTCAAATTTGTTTGAAGATGGAGACATAAAAGTGATAGGTATGATTTCTGAACCTCCTCGGATACAAAAAAAAACCCTTTAAAAACAATAATGACACATGGTGTCTGCCAATACTGGAAGTATACTGAAATTTTGAATCAGATACTGGAAAAATATTTAACCTTGTAGATGACCTTGCAGTGGGGATGTTTGCTTCATTTGCTGACCTTTATATTCTTAGCTTCTTCACTAAGCCCTATCCCCACTGTAGATATTGGGTTTGCAGCATCAGCAGCTTTGAAAGGAATTAAATACATCAAGAAACTTCAGATCAGAGGAGATTGTCAAAAATTTCTATTTTATATCAGCAACAAACTTTTACATAAGTGTCCTCTCTCTCTTACAATATGGTCAAGGATGCTAGTTGTCTCTCTCCCACAGTCAATCCATCTGTCAGGACATATAGGATAACTTCTGCATTTGAAATCCTAGACAAGACACTACTATCTAGCATGCAAGCTGATGTTGTAAAAAGAAACTACTTGGATTTTGTATCAAAGCAAGAAGTTATTGACTACTTTAAATAGTTCACTTCAAGTGGTGACCAGCTTTATAAGTTCTTCATGAATATTTTTTCTAGATTAAATGCATTTCAGGAACTAAAATATTTCATTAAAAAATTCTTGTTCTCTTCCATAGCAATGCAGCCGTTGAGTGAAGTTTTTCTGTGAATAAAGAATGTCTGGTTGAAAACCTACTTGAGGACAGCCTTATTGTTCAACGTGTAACTTATGATGAGGTCACTGCAGCCGGCGGACTTCTAAATATGACAATTTCAAAAAAGTTTCAAGCTTTGAGCAATGCATCAGGAATAAGGAAAGAAGCACTTGAAAATAAGATAAAGATTGATGTAGACTTAAATCAAAAAAGAAAAATAGTATTTGAAGAAATAAGAAAATAACTGTTCTGCAAAAAGCAAAGGAAGAGGCAGAAGTGTTAGAACATGAAATGCAAAAATTGAAAAAGTTTTATGGTTCAATGAATTTTAACTTGTCTACATTCTAAAACATATGTTGTTTTTGGGTTTTCACTGTCAAGGTGTGGTGGGGATAATAGTTAGTTTTTGTGTTAGAGTAAACTCCCTGGCTGTAATCATTCTTTGAAGTTGCACCACCAAAGCTGATTACCTGTACCTCTAAAGTTCTACGAGTGAGGTAAAATGACCTACCAATTAAGACAGGAGAGGTATTTTCACACACCTTCCAGGGTTCTTTTACATGCCACATGGAACCGACGGCTTTACTTCCCCTCCAATGGATGTTGAACTATGATTTTTTCTCGCTCAAGATAAAGCCTTCAGCATATGTTGGGTTCGAACCCACAAACATCGGGTCCTGAGGCGAGCACTTTACCCCAAGACTACCAAGGTTGACGGTATAGGTCATTCAAAAAATGTAGTTGTGTGTGTGTGTGTGTGCGCACATTTATTAAAGATGGGTCAGGTCCACCTTTTTTCAAATCTGAAATTTCATTTTGCCATCAAATCCCTAACTAAGATTTGAATTCTAGAAAATATTGTAAGCATAAGTGTTTAACTTTCCCAATAACTAGGATTTTTTTCTTTGCTTCTTATTTTGTTTACATTAAATGTTAAATTAATGATCAGAGTCTTGCTTGTTAGGTTTTTCCTATAATTATTTTGGTTTTAACAACAATAAACTATTTAACTATTTTAATACCTTTAAAAAATAATTCAAACTTAGTACTTATTTAAAAATGATGGTGATTTGAGTCTTGAATCAAATAATATTTTTTGTGGGTTCTAGGGTCCCATCCTTTGAATATATACTAGAATATATGCGTCAAATGTCAATACACTTGATTCTTGATGTAAAAATGTTTAACTATGACAGACCTAGGCCTATCCTAACTTTCTATCATTTTATATTTTGAAATAGGGATTGTTTTTCTCTGAGTACCTTTCATATATACTGGATTTCTTAAAAAAAAACTTGAAATACTGAAAATAAAGTAGAATTTTAAAAATATAGTCAGGTAGACACCCTGAGACATCTGTGTAATAAAAGTGAGTGATGTTCATGTGAAATTGCCAGTTTCAACATATCAATGATAAACAATTTATGTTTAGTGAAAGCATTGATTTTTTGAACTGCATAATTTTTATTGAGATTTGCTAAAAAATAAACTGCATAGATTGTAATACTGAACAATGATTGTTACTTTATGATTCCCATCTATGACTATAAATCCAGAATACCTACTATATTTGCTAATGCTGAATATTCCTATCCTAGAAGTTTAAACATCATTTTACTAAACAGCCATATAACATATTTATATCATTTTATACATACAGTATATTTTTTAAATATTGTTTTAATTGCTAAACAATTTTTTATTCATATATGAAAAAAATGTTTTCCCTTCCAAAGGGCGTGTTAGAATTGTCATAATTTTGATTCAATCTAATAGTGGAATATAAATATTATTTAACAATTCAATAGTGCATATGTATTAAACTATGTTTTTTAGATATAATACAGAAAGGTATAAATATTTTTTTTTTGCCAATTCCCTTGGTAGATATTTTTAAAATAGGGTCCTATATGGTTTTAAAGTTTATCAAAATTTTTTTGGTTTGGGCCATGTGTCTACAGTTTTTTTTTACCAATATCTCTGCTTTTAACCCTATTTTTATCATATTCTTACACGTGATACATGAAAGTCCTACTTGTATCATTATAATCCTACTGTTTCAATCCACTAGTTTTAGCATGTACAGTAGGAATTTTATCATTACCAAACCCTTCCTTCACCTATGACAAGACATCTTGTGAATGTGAGGAATGCCAGGCCTCCACCGTGGTTCGGATTCCACGTTAAAACTGTAGGGCCTTCATTTCATCTCACAATCATCCTACCATTACATATTAGCTTAAGTGCGTATAACCCGAACGGGTAGTAAGACGCGGTGCTAATAATAATAATTTTATCATATTTGCTCTCTGCGTGTATCATAATTGCCTTTTTAAGAGGTCAACTATGACTCATAATTTTTTATTATTAAACTGTGACTTTCAAAATTTCTTTGAATTAAAATCCCATTAGCCAAATCAGTTTCAATAATTGCACCATTTTTTTTTGTTTTTCTCTAACTTATCATGGAACAGGAAGTTATAGCAAAAGTTTCAATTTTTTAATCACAATTTCCCTACTTCACCCTATGTTTTTAAATTTTTATAAAAGCACTAACATCTTTAGTGTTGATGTGCTGTAAAACTTTGATGGATGATGATGATGATGATGATGATGATAAATATAATCACAGAATTGTTATTTTTTATTTACTTTTCATAGAACCTTTTTCATTAGTCACTTAATCTGTCCACTTAATCCTTTATCTTCTCTTCGATCATCACATCTTAAAACTTTCCATAGCCTATATTTTTTCTCCCTTTTATGTATGTTCCTTTTCTTAGCTCCTTATCTAGCTCTTCCACAGTTTCTTCCACTGTTAACAAATTTATACATTATTTATTTGCAATCTTTTCTACACTTAGCTTTAATAAGTTGAACATTTTTTGTTTTAGCTTTTGGATGAAAAAAAGTTATCTAAAACAGAAGATCTTTATCATGATTTTGAGACTCCTGAAGCAGCAAGTAAAATGTAAGTAGGCTACCTACTTAATACAACAGGCAAATATTTCCTTTCCTTACATCCTCATTATCTTTATATATATATATATATTTATTTGACTTGCCGGTATATCATGGTGTTTTTCCTGCATTTTTTAACGTATACAACTCGCTGCTAATCACTTGCCGTTTATATTTTTTAAACTAAGCAGAACTTGTCAAACAAATCATTTGGCTACGATATTGAATGTTATTTCATATTTGTTAATTCTTTAGGTCTATATTTTGGAAAATATTTATTCTTAAGATCGAGAGGACTGAAATTAATGGTTTCGAACAACTAACCGTCTCAGACATCAACTTACGATGGACTGGATTGGTTTTGTCGGGTTGATCAAAGGTAGAATCTCAGCCAGCTCCTACTAATAATGGTTTTCCTCGTATATTTTATTATTTCCGCTAAGTTACTGTTTTGATTCCTATCCCTTAGAATAAGATATCAACCTGCTTTGGTGGCCGCATGGTATAAGGTGTCACTCTCACAATAGACTAGACAGCCAATGACGGGGAGATTGGCATTTGAATCTATGTCGGGTGTACATATGGTGTTTTTTTCCAAAATGGGTTTTCCACTCTCCCTCCGTGTAAAGTACATATGCATATGACCTGAATAGCAAGACACTGTGCTATACCGGTACACTAAACGTTGCATATCCTTTGTGCTGAGTGCGCTAAGTTTTCTGACACGTATTTTGTCTTATTCACACTGTAAATAAATACATTATTTGCACAACATTTACTATGGACCTATCCACTTCCCAAATTAAAGTTTTATCATGAATTTTGACTTTAGATTGGGCATGGTCCTATCAAAATTGGATGTACAAGTTTCTAGTGTATGTTTTATATATTACTCACCCAGTACAGCTGGATGTGAATCGAATCCCAGTCACCTGGGTCAGAGTCGCAGGTGAAATCATTTTTATAAATTTTTTGTAGATTAAAAAAAATGTGTTATATTGTGTTAGGTGATGCTGATGCATTTTTCTCTAAAAGTTCAGCAATCTTATAAAATATGATTAATATTAACTTGTTTTACCAGCGTGAAATTGAAACATTTTGAAAAGTTTATGGACACAACAGAAGCGCTTGCCGCCACTACAGCAGCTGTTGAAGGAAAGTTGTCTAAAGGACTAAAAAAAACACTGAAGAAACTTATTGGCAAGGATCTACAGGTACCTTTCAATTTTAATTAAAATCTAATTTAATTTTATATTGAAATGCTAAAATAAAATTTTTCCCTTTTTTCTTCTTGTTTTGTTTATATCTAATTGCCATATGTATAATTTTATCTTAAATATAGGACCTGTTTCTTGTTTGTGAAATTAATTGATAGTTGTTCGCCACTTAAGCTCAGTCAGTAGAGTGTTTTACTACTGAGCTAGGGTCCCGGGATTGATTCCTGGCATGGCAAAAAAATTATCACTGGTGAAATGTGTGTTTTTTCCTTTGACAGTGATGAATTAATGACTGCTGGGGTAAAGGGGGCTGGATGTTGTGTCTTTTATAGGAGTTTAAAAGTCGTGTGCTGAAATAATTATTTGGTTCATGAAGTGCACTACCTCAAATAAATAAAATGAAAAATTCATAGTCATTTTATTACAGGATCAGCTTCTTGTGGCAGATGCTAAGCTCGGAAATGCCATCAAAGACAAATTGAATCTATCATGTTTGTCCAACACTTCTGTTCAAGAACTCATGAGATGTATTCGCTCTCAAATGGATGGCCTATTGGCTGGTCTACCCAAAAAAGAGATGGCTGCCATGGCTTTAGGTCTAGCCCACAGGTATATTATTTCAACACTGGTTCTTCTCTCCAGTTGTTCTCTAGTTTGTTAGAGATCTATAACTCTTTTTTCTGCAGCTTACACCCCTATGTTAATAAAAATGAAGAAAATAACTGAATTATCGGTATAACTCTATTCTTTTATAAAATGGTGATAGTTGCGCTGCATAGGCCTACCATTTATAATATTATAATGTATCGGTTCATAATGTCAAAGTTTGATTTTGAGAAAAATTATTTCTGACCAAAACCTGTCTAAACAAAGACTGTTTTTTTCGAGGGGGGATTTGGCCTATATTTGGGCCATTGCACTATTATTAGAAATAATAAATTCCTGGTTTGGTTTTTTTTAAATTTCTTAGGGTCGTTATTTGTTATTTAATTTTTTTTAAATTTCTAGAATTTTGAGGTTCATTTTTAATTTTCAAGATTAGATCGAGGATTTTTCTTCTTCTTGAATTTACAAGATATTTTTGAGTTGTGCACATTCCTATTTTAAACATATAGGACCTCTTACAATCATTGTATAAGTTAATTGTATAGGGAAAAAAGTACAAGAGAGAGTCATGTACAATATAATTTTCCAATAAAAATAAGAATTCAGTTCACATTTTTTTACAGCTATCAGACATAAGTAATGACTACTACACATGTGTAACACCATCTATTTATTATCCCCTATGAAAGGAGATAAGTGTTATAAAATTAAAACCCATACACTATTTTTATTTATTTTATTAATTAATTCTGAACGTGTTATATTAAAATGAAAACATACATTTTGGCTGCAGTTATTTTTGTCTGATGTAAGAAAGGGGGAAATGTAAAGTTTTATTCTCTAGTGAGAGAAAAAAAGGTGAATACACATTCGCCAGTCAAACATATCACCAAGATCACATGAGGAAATGACACTGACATATTGCTTACAACCATGGATCCAAGAAGGTGGGAGGGGTACATCATCATCTATGGTGACCATTCAAAAGGATTATCTGCGTCCTTGCCATTGCAACTGGTGATACATGGCAAGGTGATAACACAAGTAAGATAATTTGGTTACAGCCTATAACAACATCCTTATCCTTATTATCTATCTATCTATCTTTGGTTGCAGCCTTTCCCGATACAAGCTCAAATTTAGTCCTGACAAGATAGACACCATGATAGTGCAAGCTGTGTGCCTTCTTGATGACTTGGACAAGGAACTGAATAATTACATCATGAGATGCCGTGAGTGGTACGGCTGGCACTTTCCAGAGCTTGGCAAGATTGTCACTGACAACATCGCTTTTGTCAAAACTATTAAAACAATTGGTAAGTGGTATATTTAGAATTATTTACCAAATATCAAATTGTTTATCAAAACACTTTAAAACACTATAAAACACTTTAAAATATTGTAATTTAAGAAGTGTTGGGTCGAATCCACTATTTCACAAATTTGAATCTCCAATTTACCTTTGAATCCCAAATCTGAATCTTCAATTTACGTTCGAACCTCGAATCTGAATCTTGGAGCAAATTATAAACATAAGAGGAAATATGAAAATAATAGTATAATAGAAAGTACAAATAGTAACTAAATGTTAACATTCTTTCTTACAATCCATTTAATATAACATCCATACATTCAGTTAATTTTTTTGAAAAACATATTTAATTTAATTTTGTGCTCATGGGTTTAGATGTTAATCACAGTAGTGAACATATAGGTGAAACAACCCTTGTTAAAATAAACATATTAAAATTATAGTTAAAAAAGTTGAGATAGTCTTAGTAGTGAGAAAGTTACAACACTAGAAAAATATTATTTGAATATATAAACCTCGACCATAAAAATTAACAAAAGTAACAGATTAATAGACAAAGAAAATGATTGAGAAGTGAAGATGATAATGTATTATAATTCACATACTTATACAAGACAATAGAATCTAATATATTTGAACGTCTAATAATAACATTTTATATTGTATATGCTATGGGGGAAGTTTGAATTTGGATAATGTCAATATTATCCAGATAATGTTGAAGTTTTACAAAATTACATGGATAATGTTAAATGAGAGATGATTAAATAATGTTTTTCAAAGTTTATCCTGTTAATATTGACGTTATCCACCCGCACTTGAATAATGTCAAAATTTTAGTGTTGTGGGCTAGGTTAGGTTAGGCTAGAGTATTATTAGTTCATTTTAGGCAATGTTTGGTTAGTTTAAAGGTTAATGGAAAGAATCAAAATGAGGCATTTCGATTGTTAGTGCATTGCTATGATTCAATTTCAGAGATCAAAATGACATTCTAAAATATAATCCTTATTCCTTCACATGTGCTTAGTTTTACTATAGTGGTAAGAGATC
Source organism: Timema shepardi (assembly GCA_902151425.1). Classification (NCBI taxonomy): domain Eukaryota; kingdom Metazoa; phylum Arthropoda; class Insecta; order Phasmatodea; family Timematidae; genus Timema; species Timema shepardi. The sequence goes on from CABFVX010000955.1 coordinate 91,769, forward strand.
TTGTGAATGTGGGGAATGCCAGGCCTCCACCGTGGTTCGGATTCCACGTTAAACTGTAGGTCCTCCATTTCGTCTCACAATCACCTTACATTACACATTAGCATAAGTGCGTATAACCCGAACGGGTAGTAAGACGCGGTGCTAATAATAATAATACTATAGTGGTAATGTGACGATCCCTCCCCCCCACCTTTCTATCACTGCACAGTTGTCTGGCACAGAACTGGAATATGGTTACCAAACCAGCTGCGCTGCACGGAGGTGGGAGGGAACTCGTCAGGCACCGAGAGATGTGCTATGTGGCTCGCATGCAATGTGCATAGTCAAGGAAGGAGAACAGCTTTGAATGTACTATATCACTGTCTCTCTTCAGACAATAAACTGTAATTCAAGGTGCATTGTTTGTGTTTCAATCACTGGTCGCAAGGCTTTGTTTTGCTTGGCAACAAATTCAATATTAAAGAGGAGACTTAGAGGCACTCTCCCTCCACGCAAATGCGGGTTCACTTCCTCTAATTCAACCTTCCCAATTCCTAATCCATTATAGTAATTAGTACTTAAAGACGTATAACCCGAACGGGTAGTAAGACGCGGTGCTAAATATTATTATTAATATTATTATTATTACTTAGAGGCTCATGGAGTTGAGAGTGAGGGAGTTTCATTAGTAAAGAAGTTTCATGGTTCCATAGCAGCAAAATACTTTCATTACAAATAGTATTCCATCTTTATCCAAGTCTTACTGGCTGATGACAAGATTATCTAGATAAGATTGAAAAGGATAACAATTACTTTATATTTTATTTCTGACTATCCACTGCACTTGGATAGTGTTGACATCTCCCGGCTAATCTCAACATTATTCACGTGCGCGCGCACACACACACACACACACACAAAATTAAAAAAAAATCAAATGGTTGAAAAATTCGGATTGATTAACTCCTTGTATTTCTTATCTTTAATCCATTTCTCTTTTGGTCGATGGTTGCTTTGACTGCAAAGTATTTATGGATGACCATTTTCAATCCATAGTAAGCATTATCTTCAGCTCTATAAGATAACAGCAAAACAAATCATGGTAAAAACACAATTCATCAAATACCTTATATACCAATGAAGTATTATAAAAATATAGAAAAGAGCTAAATTGTGAATATTTTCTAAGGATAGGTTTTAATTTGAACATAAAGAATGATTATGATAAGCATACATACCCTGGTCTCAATGATATGGATGTTATTCCATTCTTTGTTGTAATGAGACTGAATGCATTCCTTCTATAGTAGCGGAGACCTGTTCAGGCCAGAGTCATGAAGATTAGAACCTTAACACCTTTTCTTACTGTCAAATCTTTATCTATTTCTCCATAACTTTGACAACTTAGGATATGGTAACCACCCCACATTAATACATTGCATCTGTATAGCAATCCACCATGTCCATCTTAACTCACCAACAATGTTGTGTCATTCATTCAGTCTCATTAAAAAAAGTGTTGTTTTTTATATATAAGGCCCTTTATATGAACAATGGACTGTCACATGTAACGGCACCCCATATGCTTAGCTGTAGACAGTAATGTCATGCATTATTTTTTGGACTCCCACTGCCTCTCAACATGCTTGGTCACGCCGAGAGCTAATCCCCCCACCCCATCCTTCCCTGAAATATGTACATAGTTTATGGACATATCTCTACTAAAAAGTTAACTTAGACATGTAATCTGAGTACAAATATATTTTTTATTTATAAAAAATCTCAACTTTTCCCCACATTTTTATCTAATGCTTTTATTATATTACAATATGTAGGTACCCGGGAGAACACATCCTCAACTGACTTGTCTGATATACTACCTGAAGAAGTTGAATTAAAGCTACGAGAAGCCGCAGAGATTTCTATGGGTACTGAAATTTCAGAAGATGATATTCTAAATATACGACATCTGTGTGATCAGGTATTCATTCATAAGCAAACAAATAACTATTGAAGTGAGATTTTTATTACTTATGACTGGACTACCATTGACGGTGCTATTAGAGTTTGAATACCAGTAAGGTATACTGAGGGTGGTTTTTCCTAATTAGTATTTTACAACACTATACACAAATGCGGGTACACTTAATTTAAACCCAACATTACTCATCTCCAACACATTAGCATAGTTAGTAATAATATATACAAACTGAATGGGTAGTGAGACGCATTAAAAAACTGTGTTCCAACTTTCTTTCCTTTTCCCTCTCTCTTACTACTGATTATAGAAGTGGTAGATAGATATCCTAGAATGAGAAAACACATGAGGTTTCTCGTTCCTCACAAGTTGGCGACATTTAGAATATTGCAGTTTAAATACCACTAATGGGATGCCCAACAGAGGGCAAAGACAAGTTGGAAGAAGATTTGGAGGGGTATACGGGGAAAAAGTGCCAGGCTTTCATAGGGGTACTGAATGCAAAAGTTGTAAAAGAGACAAAAGAGAAGAAGTGTTAATATATTATAAATGGGAAGAGAAAAATAGGGAAGGTAGAAGGTTGCTAGAATTATGTGCTAAATTAGAATGAAGGTGGGAAACCTTTGCTACAAGAAGCTATTCTGGGGAGCAAAGGTCTGTCATAGATTACTTTCTAATGGACAAGGAAATGAAAAGGTAGACTGTAAACGTCAAGGTGATACCAAGTGTGCCTCATGAGTCTAGATAGTGACTACAGGTTGCTGGTGGAAGACATAATGGGATGGTAATGTAGAAGAAAGGTAGGAAAGTAAAAAAGAAGGATAGTGGGGTGCAGGCTTAAAAATGAAGAGGAAAGAGAGCCGTATTTAAAAAAACAAGCTTATTGCCCATAGATGATTTGTAAGGTGTAAAGTGAAATGGCAAAGGTTCAAGAAAAGTTTGGTGGAGCTGCAAAAGAGTTATGTGGGAGGACAAGTGATAAATGGAAGGATACACTATGGTGGAACAACAGAGAGTAAGGAAGCACTGGAGGAGAAAAACAAAGTATTTAGAAGGCGTTTTAAGAATAGGAATGAAGAAACATAGGGAGAGTAGAGGGAGAAGAAGAAAGGAGTGAAGAGTGTGGTACTGGAAGTCAGGAAAAATTGAAATGGTATGCAAAAATGGACAGAGATGCTAGGATAGGATTTGGAGTTAAGTAAGAAAGAAAGTGCTATATTGTCAGCCAGGTAAGAAACAGGAGAGAGAAAAGACAAGCAGTTAGAATGATCGATAAAGAAGAAAATGAGCAATGAAGGAAATATTTTGAGAAGATGTTTGACCCAGAATAGGAAAAGGATGAGAGTGAAACAGAGGAACATAAAGAATTAGCAGAAGAGGAGATTTTGGGTCCCACATGTAAAGAGGTGAAGGGTGTATTTAAGAGGATGAAAGAGGAAAAGCACCTGTTGTGGATGAACTAACTGTGCAAATGATGAGCAGGAAAAGCAAGTGTACAATAATTTTATGGAAATGTCATAAATAAAGAGGCAAGGAAACTCGAGCAGCAAAGAATGATAGCTATCCTCTTGGCTGATTACTTGATGATATGGAAGGAAAAGGAATTAGAGGAACAGTTACTGGAATGGATGAGGAAGGGAAAGGAATGAAATTTAGCATCGTGATGTGTGAAGTGATGATAATGATTGAAAGTGTGCAAGGAAGAAGAGAAGAATGAAAGTGATTAAGGGAGGAAGGATGGAGGAAGATGGAGTTTTGCCACTAATCGGAAACAGTTGGTGATGGTTTGTTTGACAAGTTTAAATACTTGAGAAAAGTCTCATACTGAAAAAGAGTGGAATTCTTAATCTGTTTTGAAATTTTTTGTCCTTCTAACCTATAGGCTATTGATTACAAGTTTTTACTTTCCCAACTATTTTTTCAAATAAATAGTTTTGTGTATATGAAAACAATTTCAAAATTAATAGGTCGGGGGATTGGGCAGTGACGATCAATTTTCTTTAAGAGACATCCATTACCTCTTTGTCCATTGGCAGCAGTGTAAAGTGTGAACTGTGTTCTTCTTTTCATTGTAAAGGCCATATTGTGTTTGTCCCCCTTTTATATGTTTCTATCCACCTTTACTGTACCTTCTTCCAAATATAATAAAATTAATATTTAGGTTTTCTATTTATTTAATTTATAACAACTCTTTTTCCTTCAGGTGATTGATATCTCATCGTACAGGGCACAACTATATGACTACTTGAAAGCTCGAATGATGGCAATTGCTCCCAACTTAACAGTTCTTGTTGGCGATTTAGTTGGTGCTCGACTTATTTCCCATGCAGGTTAGTGCTTTTCAAAAATATAACTCAATTCAAACCTGCACTTGAGGCCATTAAGTTTGGTTTTCTGGGGTCATGGAGGTCAGGGTTTTAAATTTGAACCCGGGAAGGATTCACTTAGATGTTTTTTTCCTAAATGGTTTCCCACATTTTTCTACACAAGTGTTGGTACATTTAGGCTACTCTTAATCCTACCTCATACATAATTTATTAGTGTAATTAATTATGTTTGTATTATTTGGACTGGTAGCAAGATGTGGAGGGGAAAAAAGATATATTAAAAAATAAAAGTAACCTATGGTATTAAATGAAAATCTGTATAGGTATCCTAACTGTAACAAGATTACCTTGCATTGCTTCACTATGGCGTAATTTATAAGACAGGTCCATAGTGTAATCCGTCAAGGAGATACTGCTACCATATATATATATAT
>CABFVX010000955.1:96509-206144 GCA_902151425.1 Timema shepardi
TATGGTAGCAGTATCTCCTTGACGGATTACACTATAGACCTGTCTTATAAATTTATATATGGTGTTCTCCTTTTTTGGGCAGTCCTTAGTGTCATGCAAGTTTGTGCATTTTACGCACCTGGGGATATTTTGGCAGTTGTTTTTTGTGTGACCGAATCTCTGACATCTGTGGCACCTTGCGATGGTGTTGGTGGATGGGATGTACGAGACAATTTTGACCCTTGTGTGGTTCAAATATTCAATTTTGTAAATGTTTGATGTGTTGGTGTTCTTGGCAAGAGTAACTTGAAATGTTGGTAGTGGCGTTATGGTCTGTGTGGTGTTGTCTGCTTGTGTCTTTCTGGTGAACTGTCTGACGTCTGTGACGGGGAAACCTAGCCCCAATAGGTCTTGTTGGATGTCCCCGGTTGCCATGTTGGGAGGGAGCCCCTTGATGACTACCTTCAGTGGCTTGTCTCTAGGTAGAGTGTAAGTGTGGAACTCCTGTTTCATGTCCTTAAGTAGGTGCTGTACCAGTTCAAAGTCTTGCTTAGTTGTGTGGATCTTCAGTCCGTGTGCTACGTAAGTTATCTTAATTTCGTTTGCTATTTCTTTGACTAGTTTTGTTATCTTATTATAGTTTTGTGTCCCTAGCGTCACTATTGGGGGGTAGCGTATCTTGGGTGTGGTGGCTGTTTGTCAGTGTTCTGGTCGTCTGGTGTGGGGGTATTGATTTCGGCCCTTTTCAGGGCGTCAAATTTGTTAGTAACAGTCAGTGCTGTTTTCTTTGTTTGTATGTTTTCGTGGTCTGAATTTGAGTTTGCGTCCCAGTTCGTTCGTCATTGTAAAAGTCCCTTGTCCGTCAGTGTCGGCCTCCATGTCTGAGATGTCCGTAGAAGTGTATTCCATATCACAATAGTAATAAATTATAAAATAAATCAAAGTCATTGGCTATTGGTTAATATTTATAAAATAACATTCAAATAGCCAAAGCTATTATTTATACTTTTACATACCATCTTGAGATATATATTTGTTCTCACTCATTCAGTCTCACTTGCAAATTACTTGTTTAAGTCTATTTTTGAAGTATTTTGTTTTATATTCAGGAGAAAGTACAGGAAAGGTGGATAGAAACATATAAAAGGGAAATAACACAACATAGATTTTACAATGAAAAGAAGACAGTTCACATATACATTGCTGCCATTTGACAAAGAAGCCTCTTGGAGAAAATTAATTGGGAGATTGGGCAGTAATGATAGATTTTCTTCAATAGGCAGCAATTACCTCTTTGCCCAGTGGCAGCAATGTAAAGTGTGAACTGTGTTCTTCTTTTCATTGTAAAAGCCATATCATGTTCGTTACCTTTCAACGTTTATATCCACCTATTCTGTACCTTCTTCCAAATAGGTATTGCAATTTATTTGCTAGGAGTCAATACTAACTGTCCTGTCTAAGCCCTGCCCTAAATAAAAGTAATATGGTTACAGTCTTAAAATTAGCATGAATTGAAATAATTTTGACTGTTTGCAACTAGTCTAGCTACATTTTTACCTTTTGAAATGTGTTCCAAAATGTATTAGTTCACTGCAATTTCTGGATATCTCATTCACAAGTTGTTTTGAAATAAATTATTTTAGGATCCTTGATCAACCTGGCTAAGCATCCTGCTTCCACGCTACAAATCCTTGGTGCGGAGAAAGCCTTGTTTCGGGCTCTGAAAACTAAAAGAGACACGCCCAAGTATGGTCTTATTTACCATTCACAGATTGTTGGAATGTCCAGCACCAAGAATAAAGGCAAGGTAAGTTGACTGGTCTCTACTCATTTGGGTTCATCTGGTATTTGTTGAATCGAGGAATAACTAGAGATTTCATACTTGGTTCTTTAAACTAAACATTGAAAGGAAGATAGGAGGGCAAGAACTACACACGTACTAGAAAACTGTAGGCCAAGTTCACAATTAAAACACAAAAAACTAGAGATGGGTCGAATCCATTATTTCTCGAATCCGAATCTACATTTTATTTTCGAAACTCAAATCTGAATCCTAGCAAATTGTTAGAAATTTTAATGATTTACAAACAGACATAATTTACGGTTTATGCCTATACTGTGTAATCTAAGATTTATTTCAATCATGCTTTCAGTTTTAATCAACCCTCACCAACCCTCGCAAAATACAGGTTAAAATCCAGCCAAATTAAAAAATCTAGACTCATACTATTGTTTAAAAATCAAATCAATCAAAATTTGAGTGACTTTTAGTTATTTTTAAAAGTGTTGTTAGAATGCGTTAAGTTTCTAAAAAAAACATGTGAAATAAACAAATCAGACCTAGTTATCCTTTGATCAACTTTAATCATCATTGAAGGATTTTAATTTATTTTAATAAGAAAGCAAAAATAAAAATACAAACATATGTTTGGTAAAGACTAAAACAACATGCTTGACAATTAAACATAGATACATTATTTTCTAATATAGCAATTATCTATCTTTGCGTTAACAAGAAATATATTCGATTCTTGCGATATATTGATTTCTGAGAATACTTTATATTTAAAACACAAACATAGTATTTTTGACACCAATATGTTCATTCTCATTTTATTAGGCAGGACTGCGTTTGAATATTTTCTTAATTACTTCAATAACATATTTAAAAAATAATACTCTCTTAGTTAAAATCAATTTAAAAACAAATTATGAATTAGAAAGTCGTTATCTGAGTCTTAAAACTCGATAGCACTTACTAAGTGATCAGATTACCTAAATTGATTTTAAACAAACAATCGATATACAATCCGTAGGCTGGTAGGCATGAATAGTTTTATCGATGTCTGACCGTTGACATTAGTTATTTTTCATGAAACCCAACAAAATATCCAACTCGAGGATTATATGCAATAAATTGGTTTCTTTATTTTAATCAATCACTCTGGCGAGTAAACATAACATAAGTCATGGCGGCCAACTTTGTATCATGTGTAATGTGTTCTTATTTCTGTTAAAAAAAAACCTCTAATTTGTCTTATTTATTTCAAGTTTATTTGAAATTCTTGATTTTCAGTATTTGAAGAGTTTTAATGTGTTCATTAAAATATTTACAATATTGTTATTGAGGTGAAAGTTTTAGAAGTGAGCATGTGCCGAAACGGTCGAGTCCAAGTTTCCTATAAAGGTGGGAGGGTAGGGTATTAGGCACGTAAGATTTTCCACAACTAACAATTATTATTTATTTTTTAAATACTGATTTTATTCATGCTAATCTCTTTTGTCCGACAAAATAAAGATTACGGATTAAGTTATTTTTAAGTAGGCCTAACTAAGTAATTTTTTAATACAAAATATTATGCTTTGTTTATGAGGTGAAAGATTCGATCATCGAATCCAGTAAAACACCGAATCCTCAAATCTCGAATACTTGTCGGAATTCATTGGATTCGAAGATTCGAGTGGCCCATCTCTAAAAAAAACATAATTATGTAATTTTTAGGGTATACCAGTCTCCTTCGTCAGCAGAAGAGAGTAGAACACAGACTGGACTATGGCAGCATGGCTATAGGTTGATCATGGTCACTTAGATTTTGTTGCCTGTTTCTATAGTTTAAAAAAAATTAGGCTTGTATTCTGCTGTTGTCTGTTAAAAGTTTTGATAGATGGATATAATGTTATATTTATATTATATCTAAATATTAATTATTTTTTTATTTAGCACCGCCTCTTACTTCCCGTTCGGGTTACACGCTTAAGTACTAATCACGTTAATAGATTAGGAATTGGGAAGATTGAATTTATAAGAAATGAACCTGAATTTGCATAGAGGGAGGGTGGAAAACCATTTAGGAAAAACCGCCTCCATTTCACCCGACCGAGATTCAAACCTCAATCTCCTTGTCCTCGGCAGTCTAGCTCAACACAAAACTAGTGCATTAGCTAACTATGCCACCAAGGCTGGTCAGTTATTAAAGTAAATTATCTTTTATTATTGTTTATACAGAAATCACTGACTGGTGTGAGTAGGACTGCTTGGAAGTAAAGATGAGGTCATCTAAGGTTGAGACCAGTGGGGGTGCCTGGATTTGGTAATAAATTGGTGATTTGCTCAACTTGCTCACCAATATATAACAAAATCCAGGCGCGTGCCCCTCTCCTTCTCCTACACTTCAATTATAATGTAAAATTCCAGATTTAACAATTATGAAGTATTTTGAATAAAAATATCTCAAGTTAGTTTATGTTCAAAATTTATCAATTTGTACTCTCATGTATATTACAAATTAATGTTTATATAACAAAAATATAAAATAAATAAATGGATTAAATAGTCATGAGATTAATTTAATTTATCATCTTTCAGGAAAAAATATGGTAGTCGTGTTTGCAATGTAACATTTTGTAAATTATTAGAGTTGTGTCGAATACACTATTTTACAAATCCCGACCTCCAATTTACCTTTAAATCTCGAATCCAAATCTTGGAAAAAATTATGAACAAAAAAAATATGTAAATATAACAGACAGGGAAAACCTGGAAAAGTCAGTGAATTAAAAATTATGTCAAAATATCCCATTAATTTCACAGCTAAACACTAAAAAAAGTTAGTACTACCTTAATAACGTAACATTTTAACTTTTAAAACAACTGATAAAACTGTTTATGTTTAGTAGATACAAACTTTTTTTAATATGTGATCAATAATAACAAAAGTCATCATCCACCATTAAAACTGGAAGAAAGTAGTCAGGGAAAATTGAAAAATGTTGCCTGGAAAACCTGGAAAAGTCAAGGAATTTTGTAAAAGATGTTTTTTAGCCACCCTGAATAGAGTAATAAAAAATACAATAGCAACTAAATGTTAACATTCTTTCTTCTAATCTATTCATTACAACATTTATACTTTCAGTTAAGGCTTTAGTTCCATACAACTGCTGATGGAAAGAAGGTATGAATTTGGGAATGACTTGCTAATGATATTTATTGATTTGGAGAAAGCCTATAATAGGGTGGATAGAAATAAAGTTTGGAAAGTGATGGAGGAGGCTGAAGTGGAAAGAGGAGTTTTAATGAGAGTGAAGAGCATGTATAAGGAAGGAATTACAGGAATAGCTATGAGAATGGAATGAAATCTAGCATGGCGAAGTTTGAAGTGATGGTAATGAAAAGGAGGGAGGTAATGGGTAGTAAAGCTATAAAGTTGGATGGAGTAGAGCTGATAAAATTTCATAACGTAAAATATCTTGGGAAGTGTGGTTGAAGCTAAAGGTGGAATTAGAGAGGATCTAATGAGAAGGGGACAGCAGGAAGAGTTATATAGTTGTTTAAGAAACGTGCCCTTTAAGTGTAAGGAAGTGTTGTAAAGGATATACTTTGTACCCATCGTCACATATGCAGCAGAAACATGGACATGAATGTAAGAGAGACTAGGAAAATGGAGGCCACGGAAATAAAGTTTGTGAGGAGCATATTAGCTGTCACGAGGAGAAACAAGATTAGGAATTAAGTGATCTAAGAAAGAGTAGGGTACAGGGAGTACATGAGATAATAGAAGAACCAAGACTAGGATTTTCTGGGCATACATATAATGAGGGTGGAAAAAGAGAGGATGCCAAAGAAAATGATGGAATTGAAGTATGTAGGAAAATGACTGCCCGGAAGGCCAAGAAAGTGATGGGAGGAGCAGACGACATAAAGTGTGCAAGTGAGAGGAGAAGAATGGTAGAAGGAAAGAGAAAATGGAGGAATTTTACAAAACTGACCCGGCTAAAGGCTGGAAACGATTGATGATGGTAGGAAGAACCTTATAGAAAATACAAACACATTGTTAAAGCCAACATATGTGTATGTAACGATGTGATTGCTGAAGTTCATGGCACCCACCACCAAATGTCTCTGTGCCTGTAGTCGCAATACAAACTTTCTAACAATGGATTTATATGGTACGTTAATTTAATAGATTAATATAATACAGAAATTGCCATAATGACCCACATGTTCTTCCACACATCTAATCTATCAGAACCCATAGTTAACAAGTCCAGAAAAAAACGAAAACGAAAAACCTATTGCCTGTACTCAAGATGGCCAATGAAAGATATTGCGTGCGTGCTCTCTCTTGCCCCTACTCTTTGAGGTTTGATCTTGAAATGTTGTGATGGCTGTAAACAAGCAAACTGAATGTTCATGACCAGTTAATAGCTGCACGTGTGCGTAAACTAATTACCGACAGTACAGTCATTGGCCAATAAAATCTACACAACCTAATGTAAATAACCCAGTAAGCATGGCAATAAACATGATCATTACACCATATGATGTCATAGGCGTAGAGCGGCAGAGGTTCATTCCTCTTGACGAACAGTCAGTTTCCTAAGTTTGAATGGAAGTTATTTATATTTCATACAAAGGATAGTGTTATGTATGGTATGGATAGTGCACTATGGATTTATATTTTGATTAATCATTAAATATTACAATGAATTATCAACTGCAATGTTTTCCATGAATGATTTAAAAGAACCCGTTGCTCCAAATTAAAAAAATTCTTAAACAGTTCACTTTATTATTTGTATTTTAAATAGACAAATTGGTAATTCAAAAGGGGTTAGTGACCAATAACAATTTTGATACAAATAGTTTTTTTAATAATTTCTTTACAAATCGTTTTTGACAGTGGTTTGAATATAGACATAAACTGCTTAGCAATGCTTTTTTGTACTTTTCATGACACAAGAAAAGTTTTCTTTATGATACTCTCTGTAAACTCCAAATTAAAAGGGGGGGCATACATAGATAACATTTTACTATTTTATTTGTGTTAATTTAAAAATATTTATCAAAATTGACATCTGCAGATCACATGATTTGATCTATGTGAAAGTGGATCTCACAACTTTCCTACCTGTTAGATAAGGCTCTTCCTAAGAAAATTGTTCTATGTATTCACTTGTTTGTTTGAGGGATGTTTATAATATACACTTTGTTTTCCAGATATCTCGTATGTTGGCTGCCAAAGCCTCCTTGGCGACACGTGTTGATGCTCTGGGAGAGGATAGCACTAGTATTGAGTTGGGCGCCGAGCACAAAGTGAAGGTTGAGAATAGACTGAGGCTCCTAGAAGAAGGCAACCTCCGCAGTATAAGTGGCACTGGAAAGGCCAAGGCTAGGTTTGAGAAGTACCACAGCACAAGGTAAATAGTTTGAAACGGAGCAAATTCAGTGAATCAGAGTACTGCAAACATTCATTGTTCACTTCCCAAAAATAAAACATACAGCCAATTCTTTAAAAGTTGGGTCAAATCCACTATTTTACAATTTCAATCTTGGAAAAAATTACGAACATAAGTGGAATGTAAATAGTAAATAAATGCTTTCTTTGTTATAATGTATTCATTGTAAGTTTTATAAAATTAACAGTCAAATAAGTGAAATTAATGGTTCAAATAAAGGTTCTTAAATTTGTCCTAAACTTATTTTGGGCCTGAACCACCTCTACTTGGTATTGCAGCTCTAAAATAAATTGAATCTTGATTGGTTTTTCCTCCAATCCTATTCTTGAATATCATAAAAGATTCGACGATTCCATTCTTACAATTTTTTTACATAAACTTGTGTGATATGAAGACAATGTCATGTGAGGAAAGAGAACACGAGGATGATCGATTTGTATTTATTTTATTTATTTAAAAGAAACAATGATGAACATAAACAACACGTTCCTATTTATGTGCTCTATCATTAGATACCCTATAATATGGTAAATAAATATGTGAAATTTTGTTATAAAAAATTTGAATTTTTTAATAAAAATTCTCAAATAAACAAAAATTGTATCATAATAATGGTTTTATAACACCTGGAAAAATCGCAGAATAACACTTTTTTAAATCTTAAATTTTTTACAAATATAATATAAAATCACACCATAAATAAAGACTGATAAAATATTCTCACTCACAATAACAAACATAGATAAAATGAAATCACAAAAAAAAGTCTGAAATGGAATAAAATAACGTCTTATTCATTCATTGAATAAAATAGTCCATGAATACTTTTAAACTATCAAAATACATAGTAAATATCTTATCGCTAGATTTGAAATGGAATACAATAAACGCATGGGTTTTAGGTGTACTATTTGAGTCTACATAGAAGAGAATAAAATTACAATCTATCTTTGCAAGTGCACTGTTTGTATATCGACTAGTCTTTGATATTTGTTGACATCGAGGGTAAAGGTTGTGTGGATTTTACCTTGACCACTACTGCATTTTTACGGCAATCAAAATCAATACTAATGTTATTTGCGTGTTAACGAACAAACGATATTTTGCCTAGAAAACATGAATTTTGTTTTAAAATACGAATAATAATAATTTGTGAAAAAATTTCAATTTCGCAGATAAATACCTTTATTGTTTTATTTCCTGAACTCAAAAATACATAATAATGATTTCTTTGATCTTGAAACAAGTTTTACTGTTTTAGAAATGGATTTTTCAAACATTTAGTGAAAACACGATTTATGAAAAGTTTGTGTCCCCACCTACCAATTTCCATCTTTTTTGTTTTTTGATTTTTAAGAAGTTGTGTTTTGCATTTCTCACACTCCCTCCCTATGAGTTCTGTGTTAGAATGAAACCTATAGGTTACCCAGATTAGGGGAGGTGGTATCTGACAGGAAAACCTATCATATACACATCCGCCAAACCATATGATCTAAAAGATCATGTGTTGATTTTAGGGGTGTGCGAAGCTTCGAGAATCTCGAAGTCGAAGCGAATATTTATTAACTTCGGCTTCGACTTCGACAAACAATATTTACTTCGAAAAATTCGAAGCTTCGGCAAAATAAATAAATAAGTATTTTCAATTTTAACCATTCTGAGCTATTATTCTAGTAGATTATATTCATGTTTACCACACACGATTCACAATTTAAAACAAAAATAAACGTTGAATTATAGAATACTTACTAATATGTATGAGACGCAAGCTTCTAATACAAATTATTTTCATTTGTTTACTTTTACGAAAGATGGGCCTTATCGATTTATAGGTTAAATATCGATTAGTTCGATATTTTTTAATACCTATGTATTGACACCAAAGGCCATGGTTATAAAACGACTAGTTGATTGTAACTGACATAATTATTATTATTCCACAATATTTCTACTGAGATTAGTGACCACTTTTAATAAATAGGGATCACACTATTTTTGTTTAAAAAAAATGTTCCTGTAAGTATCTTTTTCTTATTCTCTCAATAAATAACTTGTGAATTTAAAATAGTTCGTTTTGATGAAATATTGAATATATCGATAGTTACACAATTTCAATAATCGATTATATTCGATGCCACACGGCCTGATCGATTCACAAATTAAATACGTTCAGCTATCTTCACCGCCACATGACCTAAATTCACGTGATAAAAATAATATTTAAAAAAAATCAATATACAATTTAAAATCATATTTTTGCTTTGAATTTTGCATAATTTTTTTCAAGTGAATCTTTTTCAATATTCTGAAATGAAATGACCTTCACGTGTATTTGCTCTACTCAACAGAAAATGTTATGACGCATGCGCCAAGAGATAAATTAAAAACTTGATTGAAAGTCGAAAAAATTAATTTTGATACAGAATATAAGCAAACATATTTACCCTTTACTGATTAAATTTTGTTTCAATTTTAAATTATACTTTTTTATTTAACTAAACAATTAAATGATTTATTTATATTAACCCAAAAACTTGATGGAAAATTTGATGACCTCATGTTGGCAACATTAGACTGTTTCTTATTTATTTATCAATAGTTTTGGTTAAGCCTACGAAAATGTCCGAAACAAAGAAAAATAAAAGTGAAATATGGGTATTTTTCACGAGAGCTTCTAAGAAAACTGCCCAGTGTAAAATATGCCTGAAAAAATACAAAACGCCAACAGGTGACTTATTGCTATTAGAAACGTTTTTCTTTTTAAAAGAATCCATATTTTTCTGTAATACCAAAAGATTTACCTTTTTTAAAAAATTTAAAACTGGAATAAAAATAACTTTGATAGCTTATTTAGAGCATGTGTTGCAGTTTATCTACATTTTATTTTAATGTGTTAGATTGAACAGTAATAATTAGCTATCCATGATGCCAAAGCAGAATGTTATGGTGTTTGTACACTTTTGACAAAGGCAAAAGCAATTGTGGAACATTACAGTCGTAGTCCATCCACAAGAAAAAGATTACATACGGTAATGGAAGAGATGGTACTGCCAGTACTCGAGTTAATTCAGTTTGTGGACACACGGTGGTCCAGCGAGTATAACATGCTTTCTCGATTACATGCTGTTAGAAAAGCTGTTGGAGCTGAACTTGCCAATTCAGAAAATAACATCGAGATCCTAACTGAAGTTGAATGGAAGCAAGCAGCAGGCATTGTAGAGGTTCTTGGGCCACTAGCTGACGCCACCAAGGAAATCAGTGGAGACAGTTATCCCACCTCTTCAATGGTTATACCCATCCTTCCTTGCCTCAAATCTCTTAAATGTTTTTATCACTAGCAAGAAGGATGGTGTAATGTTCGCAAGAAGTTTAGATAAGGCTTTGAAATCTCGCTTCAGTTTCTACGATTCAGATCCTATTTTCTGCCCATCCATGCTATGCGACCCAAGATTTAGAGGTGTCTTGATCGATGATATGGTGGCAGTAAACACGCTAGCAATTGAAGTTAAGAAGTTGAGTGACAAGTCATCTTTAGAGCCTAACGTAAAAGATGAACACCCCTCATGCTCCTCTTCTAGTTCTGGACTATGGTCAAGTTTTGATTCCATACCAAATACCACCCAACCGGCAATAGACAACAACAGTGAAGTGAAGGATTACCTAAATGAACCACGGGTGCCTATATCTGGTGGAGGGAAGAGGGTTCTTGAAAATACCCTAATGTCTCCAAGGTAGCCCTGCTACAAGTGTGTGCAGTGAAAGGGTATTTTCTAGTTCAGGAAACATTGTACCAGCCAGACGAGAACCGTTGACTCCTATTCATTTTGAGGAATTAACATCTTTCAAAATAACTTGAAGAGAAAGTAACACTTCTAACTGCCTGTGTGGATAATTTCTTACAATGTTTGTTTTTATTTTAACTTATAAAAACTGTTTGATGTTGATATAATTTTTCTTAATTCTTAATATTCGTTTTTTAAAATAAGTTATAACATAATCTGCCCTGAAGTGAATATTTTTTAAAGTTTAATTGCAAATCAAATGTAGGATAATATTATTGCACAATGTCACAGGACTGTGTAAATATTTTCTTAGCTTATAACTTAACCTAATATAGTATATACCTATGTTTTTTATAAAATATAATTGTCTATTTACGTGCCCAAGTAAATGTCTTTTTAGTAGGCCTACATATTTTTTTCTAAAAAGGTTAATGTCTTATTGTGTATTATTACATAATTAGGCTAAATTGTGAGGTTTTATTAAAGTTAGATAAAATATATCAATTTAATAGCATTTGAACTAAATATAAATATATTAAGGCTAAAAACATCCAGTTTTTTTTAAAAAAATAGCTTGTTTTAAGAGCTATTATTAGTTGTTTAAATTTTATTCGAACTTCGATTCGACTTCGAGAATATTCTTGAATATTCGCTTCGAACTGAAAAAACTGGCTTCGCACACCCCTAGTTGATTTGTTGTTACTTTTGTTGGTCAGAACATTCACACAAACAATTTGTTTATAATTACCATACTAGCCGTTTTTAAATTATCGAAACATGAACTTATGAAACTAATCATTTAGATATTTCTTTTTGTGGACACACATGGTTCACTTAAAAATGCTTTTCAAACGAAAGGTTCAAAAATATGACGTGCTTTTCTGAAAGATCGTTATGGTGAACCAACCAAAACACTTTTGATGACGTCATGCAAACCGTCAAGGAGGTTGTGTTCTTATGCTGTTTACAAAATAATTTTTCTTTCTTTTGAATGGCTCTTACTCTAAATCATTAAAATATTTTTTTATTTTGGTGGCCAGTTATAACAATATACAAGTGGTAATACAAGACCTTTTAATCGATTATTATTATTATGTCATGTACCATATATAAAATATGTTCCTCTTTTCATTGTAAAAGCCATATTTTGTTTTTATCCCTCTTTCCTGTACTTTCTTCCATAAGTAATTTAGAGTTATACTGTATATTAATTATTAGGGTTGGATTTTATCTTTTCTTCTCCCCTGAATAAATTTATTTTTCAAAATATTAATTTGTGTATGTTCTAAACTGTAAAAATTTCATAACTGATTAAGCGATTATTTATTCCAGTGAAGTGAGGCAGTATTCAGCTGCTGATGATTCGACCCTTCCAAGTTCAAAGAGAAAATTCAGTGATTCATTTCCAGACACACCTTCGAAAGTACTCATTGAAGAAATTGGTAGCACTGAAACACGTGAGTATTTCTTATATAATAAAATTGTTTCATTCTGTTTTTCTTAATTTACAATTCTTAAATTTACACTAGTTTTTTTATTATTTATTTAGATTCCTCAGCATTTATATTGAAAAGGGGGAGGGGCAGTTCAATTTTAACTCAAATTGAGCAGTTGCTGCCATTTCTTAGTCATAATACCTTTCTAATTCACACTAGTAGGGGTGTGCAATTCCACCTTTTCAATTCAAACCAAACTCAAATTGAATATGTTAAGTTTTTTTAATCTGAATCAAAGTTTGAATATTTTTTGTGTTTAATGCTTGAAAATATCAAATTGTGCTTTTTTTATATATAACTTTTGTACACTTAAATAACATTGAAAAGGCTTTATTGCACATTTGTTCTCAAGCCGAAAAATCAATTATTCAATTCATCTACTTCAGATTTTTCCAGATGAGTATTCATTTTTAATGTATGTAACAGCTCACATGGTAGTAATTGAAAATAAGTAGAGTATTTTACCTGTCGATATTTACATTTGTGAGGCTTTGTAATTGTCATATCTATATATAAAAAAATTCAAATCCAAGTCAAAGTTTCAAATATTTACCCTTATTACTCTCGCATTAAAATAAGCTGTCTCACTTACTGACCTTTCTATTCTCATTCACTATCCTATTCTTTCTTACCCATCCTCTATGTTAAGAAGGAAGTAATACCTGCTTACTTAGAGTACACATGCAGCAGCAAAACAAATGACAAATCAGTCTACCATAGAGCTTAAAGGGTGTTTTATTAGTTTTTATAGCAAAACTTTTTTGAGCCAAAATGAATAAAATATTGCCTCAATACAGAGTTTCATTTTATTCACACGGTGATATAAACAGTTGTACCAAAAAGTGTTGGTATAGTTAAAAACTGTAAAAACACTGACCTTTTCTTTCTTGCATCCCTTATTTTCTCACCTTAACAGTAATTAATCACCAGTATCTGACTCCCAGGTGGCAAAGCACAATTCTATTGGTGGCCCTCATCTGTTTAACAGGTTGTGTTACAATCAGCATTGTCCCAGCCCTTATATATAAATGTTAATGAGCTGCAAGGTAGAATTTACCATTATGGAAAGAGAGGGTGAAACCGTTTTGGGAAAACCACCCTTATTACACTTAGCCAAGATTCCAACCCTGACAAACCAGACTAGATTTAATTTTGCTTACTATTTTGACTGCATTTTTGGTCTTAGTATTATTTTAATGATTCTAAATTACATTTGTTTTACTTAATTTGTTTACAGAGGATAATGCTGAATCCAAGAAAAAGAAGAAGAAAAAGAAGCTTTTGGTAGAAGTAAAAGTGGAAGAAGATGAAGAACAAAACACTACTCTAGCGGCAGGTTAGTGTTAGATTGTTTCAAAATACTGTACCCTAGCACTGTTAAAACATCAAGCTCATCCATCATATTCTTGCAAACCCTTAACTGGTATAACTTTAACTGTGATGTGTTTGGACATACATTTTTCTAGTTTTGAGGTTTGGCCTTATGTTCTCCTTTCTTTGATTTATGAATGAATCCAGATGTTGGGTGCAATTTTTTTTTCTTATTATACATAAATATTAAAAAGATTGCACTCTATAATTAACTGAATGATGGAATGAGTTCAACAGTTTTATAAATCACCCCAAAGGTATTAATTGCCTGTCCATTTATTGTTAGTTCAACTTTATGTAGATTTATTATTTATCTTGCAAATTGTAAGATTAGCTTATTACTACTCACCAAAGAGCATCAGTTCACTCTCTCAACCTGAAGTAATTCGTGCAACATTAGAAGTTTGTCTTTAAAAATGTATGTGTTTTTAATTTTTCTTCTAAACCAGCGGTTTCTAAACTTTCTGAATGGCGTCCCACCAAGATAATGCTGAATATTTACTATTTGGGTACATTTTTAATGCTGCCACCCCTCCATCCACCGGTTAAACTCATTTTAATTTTGGTGGCACTTGGCCTGAATAGATATATAAGATTTGATGGTTAGCTAAACAATTTATACTCACTCAGGTAAATGTGCTGACTTTCCCTCCAAACTTTAGCTACTAAAGGGTTATTTACTTATTTTAAATAGCGCACTAGGATATATCATGGGCGCCTCGTCTTGTATGCACAAGTAGTGGAGAGTCCACCTCTCCATGTGCATTGGCTGTAGTATTCCCATTCCCTTAACCAAGGGAAAGTGGGAAGACTGCAAGGTTACTTATGTGAGTGGAAAGAAGTAGTTCGGTTACTACCCTGGTGAGTGTGGGAGGCACAGTTCCCAGTGCCGGTCCAACCAGTGAGGCACTGGTAGGGGAGGAGTTATTTAATTCTCACCTCCCTGGGTATCTGGACTGATCCAGATCACCACTCTCTTGTGATAGGGGGTTGGAGTGTTTTTAGTACTGACATAGAAACTGCTCTGGACCTTTATTTCCAAGGGTGCTCAGCAATGTAAAGTGATAACGAAAGGCAGGATGACAATCAAACTTACCTTAATGATGCTGGGGTAGAATTTGCTGTCATAGAAACCAATGACAGAAAAACACATTTTACAAACTATCTTGCCACACATAGCATCTTCAGATAAAGAGTGTACACTGTATGTACACAATTATATATTAATGAAAGTAACGAAGTGCTTGCATAAAAACTAATATCTTAGGATATCTAACAAACTTTTACATCCATTACTGTTTCCAGCCTGAGTTATGGTTCAGATTTTTTTATTCAAGCCATATATTTTCCACTATCAGCTTGCTAGACATAGTAGTAAGTTGACTGTCAGGTTAGCTTTAAAATTAATGTGACATTTTAGTGATATTAAACTTTACAGCGTGTATTTTGAGTAATTGTGTTTTGTTGTCATTGTAAAATTCTTTATTATTTTTTGCAGACTCTGAAGTAAGTAAAAAAAAGAAAAAGAAACCAAAAGAAGAAAGCAATATTTCTCTTGAAGTTGACAAAATAAAGGTTGAAGGGGGTAAGAAGAAAAAGAAGAGGAAGCATGACGATAGCCAAGAGGCATTTGGAGATGGATCATTTGGTATAAGCGGCTTGTTTGCCAGCACTTCTGCTGACGTTGAGGAAGCAGGTGAAGGTAAGAAAAAGCGAAAGAAGATAAAGCTAGAAAGTACGGAAGAATCTGTTGGAGATAATTCTTTTGCAGTCAGTGATATGTCTGCCAGTACCTCCACTGGGGACATAAAGATTAAAAAGGAAAAGAAGAAACGCAAAAGTGCCTTAGTGGAGGAAGTAGACCAGAGTTTGGTCGTCACACCATCAAAGAAAGAGAAGAAAAAGAAAAAAAGCTTAGAACAATCTCAGGGCGAAGCTTCACATGAGGAATATCAAGAGGTAACTGGATCTTCCAGTGAAAAAAAGAAGAAAAAGAAAAAAAGTAAAACCTCTGAGTGAAACTTATTATAATAAAAAAAAATAGAAGCATCTTTTCTTGTAGCAAATTATAAAGGGTCCATTTAAGAGAAAACTTATAACATGATAGCTCATGTCAGAATTAACTATGATAAAATTTAGTTATTGTTTCGATTATATAATTTTTTTTCCACCCCCTCTTAATTTGGTTTGTATGCATTTAATGTTATACATTTGATCAACTGGAGCGTAACTGATATTGACTAAATTTTCTGGAACATTTTTGCCCATGTTCACCGAAAAAAACTTTTCGGCAACTTTGAATTGTGTCAAATTGATATGATTTAGTTATCAAGAACAAGCTATGAATTTTATTATAATATCTACATTTTAATTTAAATAACATTTTATTTGTATGCATTGACATGACTAAATTATATAAGCTGCTTTATATTAAATACTTCATAAACAGTTATATAAAATTTAAATTAAAAATCCAGTTAGAGATGTGCGGCAGATTTCATGAGCAGACTAATTCAAGTAAAAAGTGTATATCAAACATTTAACTCATTCAAATCCATAAAGATTTGGATTCAATTAAAAAGTGCCGCTATTTTGCCAGCAAGTAATGGGTGCTTTATCAAATAAGGCAAAGCTGGAAACATGTTTTATTCATTGAATTGCTTGGCTGCAAATACTATTGGCCAAATAAAAGCTACTATCATGTCTTCTTAGTTATCAAATAGTTTTTTGTTTGTTTTTTACATTATTATTTGTATGTCTTAATTTTTATAAAGCTTTTTTTGAATTTAATAAAACCTCATAGTTATATCTCTGACCTTTTATTTCTTTAGTCTCTTGAACGATTGTAATGTGTAAATAAATATTGATTTTTCCTGTCTTTATTAATATTTGAGATCATATTTTAAAGTAAATATATTAATATTTCTTCTTTTCAGTTGATATAAAGTAAACTCATCTTTTCTAGACTACAGCCATGGTTCTTTTTTCTTTCGTTTAGCTGTACGTGTCAGAAGCATGGTTTGGTTTCCGGGTTGTACTACGCAGTAATTTAATAGCAGCTGCAGGGTGACCCGAGTCTGTTTTTTAATTTGCGCGCTCATAGAAAATAACCCCATTGGTCGATGGAAAGAAAGCAAAGAGTGGTCTGGGTTCGAGAGTGTGAACTACGGGGTTCACACTCCTCGGCTCAACAAGACGCTAGTCTTGTAGAAGCACATTCATTCTTCTTCTAACGGCTTCCCCGCTTGACGTCTAAATTCATGTATAATAAACTTAACTATACTCTGAAATATACGGAAGTTTAGTATCTACAAACTAGTATCCACACATACAACTTTAAATAAGATGGAGTACAATTAATAGTAACAACGTGAGATGTTACAAAATGGTGCACAGCGTGGCAGCAGTTAAGAGTAGACAGTAGAGATACTACAATTGGCGTTCCAACGCAGGGAGACAACAGTTCATTACAATTGGCTTCCAACGCGGGGTGACGACAGTACATTACATGGCCTTGAATATAATTTGACCTGGCATTATGATAGTAAAAGCTAAATACTAAATATTTAACTTAAAAAAAGTGTGTCAAATTAAAAGTTAAGTGAGAATAAAATTACCTTAATTATTATTTTAAGTTACCAGTCCTCACTCACTTTAGATCTCCCATAGATTTTATACCAATAACACAGCACAAACTAACACTAACCTTCTGACTCTGAAGGGTATAAATATTAGACGTGAACGGTTCAAAAGGACATTTTTAGGAGAAAACCCTCAATATATTCAGGCCAATACGGTAGCTATAATTGTTGAACAAACATATAGTACTTTGTTTTGAAAATTGACAACCTTGTCACTGGTAATAAAGCCGAAGCATGGCCCTGAGCAAAGGGTGACTCCTGGATAACTTGGTGCCAAGAGCATTGGCGTACTAAACCAAAGGTCCCAAGTTCACTCCTATGTCTAGCGTCATTTTTCAATTTAGAGACTACTACTATCCTAGTTTAACTCCTTTTTTAATAAAATCATCTCAGCATTTTCTGGGAGGAATTTTTTTTCCCCCAAACAATTTAGAGTAGTAGATAGGAATGAAATTTTATTTTTCATAGAATTGCCATTTCAAGTAATGCCATTGGTGATGATTTGAGTTTGATGGGGAAATGTATGCAGTTTTAACACAAGGGGAGCAGGCCAAAGATCAACATTTATTATGAGCAGCATGCTTTTTTTTTCTGCAGAGGCCTACCAATTAAACAGAGTTAAATGTCAAATAGGCCTACTCAAGTTTTTTCCCAAAATATAATTAAATGATAAAAAAGCACAAATAATAGTAAAACCACCAACACATATTTACAAACACTACAATACTTCCATGTCTAGGGATGTGGTATCGAAAGAAAAATATCTATACTGTACTAGTATCGATAAAAATACGTATTGGTTGAAACTTTAATATGAAAAATAATTTGTTTATCAATAATAATTTAATTTAAGGAAAGGGTAGTAGACAGGTGGTCGCCCCTCGCTCAGACTTAAGACTATTGATAAACAAACGGCAATGATTTATGAGCTAAAAGAAAATGAATGCTACAGTTGCTTCTTGCTTGTAAAGCAGAAAATGACTGAGAATTCAAATAATCATTTGTTCTTCCTCCAAAGTAGGGTGTAGTAAACATTTAATCCCAGCATGAATGAAGTTTCACATCCCTAACCATGGCATCATCCTCAAGGAGTTTCCATGAAAGTGTTTGAAAATATTGGTTAGGGTTTTTACTTTCATTTGTGTGTTTTTTTTAGCTATCTGCGGTTTATTTCCTACCTTGTATGGGGATGGCGTGATTAGGTATGTATTTATAAGTTGTGTGCTTATGTTATCAGTTGGCTTAGAAAATGTACTTTATACATCTCAGAAAAAAATTGTAAAGGATTCAAATTGTATGATTTGCAAATCCAGTAAATGTATTAGTATGTAAACAAACGAAAAAAACAGCTGTTTGGCGCCATTTTTCCTTTGTCTACAAGCCAACTTTTACCCCTCCTCCATTATCTTACATCATTTTGTTTTTATTATCCTTTTCTGTGTGCTTTTTATCCTCATTTTCAAAGTTAACATACAATATGCTAAAATTTCTTATCCTGTAAATATCATAAATATATATTTTTTTAATTGCTCCTTTTAGCATGGCCTTAGTACCTGTTCAGGTTAGATGCCATATTTATTTTACTAATCACGCTGTGTTAGGGATTAGGAAGTTTACCCGTATTTGCATGAAGGGAGAGCGTGGTAAACCATTTTGGAAACACTACCCTCAGATACCTGACCTCATCTATTGCGAGAGTAATGCCTTAGACCATATGGTCACTGAAGTTGGTACTATTGTATTTTAAAACACCAAGAGATAACATTTTAAACCAATTTAAAATGCCATGATTACCAGATACAATGTATATATATGGCTGTTAGATTTTCACATATATCTCACTTTATTAAACAACTATCAAACAACATTTAATTCATATAGTTAAATTATAATACATACATTAATTCATAGAATCATAATTTACAGTCCATCCAACAACATCTAAGTTGCTATCATTTTAATTAAAAAGATTGTTCACAAATATTGATTCCTTTTTTCCTAAAAATCACTGTACTGTGATTTGACAGTCAGCTTTAACAAATCATTGGGCCCTCTCACAAGGATACTTTCAACACTCCAAATTTCCGCCCATATGGCCTTGAGTTGCCGCTCAATATCGATTTTCCCCTCTGCTAGCGTCAACGCCAGGGTGTGAAGTTTTTTGATGTTAATTTTAGAAACCACATCATCGGTGAATACACTTTCCAGGCGAGTCGTCATGTTTGGACAACCTGTCATTTCAACCATTGAAGCCACATCGCCTTGCAATATTTCACGTAGAGTAAATGCACTCAAGCTAGGATTATTGCTTAGGTTGACAAATTCAAGTTGTGTGGCAATACCAAAAACTCTGTAAAAAAATATAAATATTACATATTTTCAAATTATTTTCCTTAACTTTAATCTGGATAATTATTTAACTGAGTAAAACTGAGGAAAAACTCTTTTCACTTTATGAGGTGATTATATTATATTTGGAAGTAGTTACAGGAAAGTTGGATAAAAATAAAAGGGACAAACACAATATGGCTTTTACAATTGAAAGAAAAACACACTGTCCTTGAGTTGCGATAGAATGAAACCCATGTCAGGGTAACAATAGATTTTCTTCAAGAGGCAGCCATTTCCTCTTTACCCAATGACAACAATGTAAAGTGTTAACCAAGTTTTTCTTTTCATTGTAAAAGCCATATTGTGTTCCTTTTATATATTTTTATCCACCTTTCTGGTATAATCTTCCAAATATATTGAGTAAAACTAATTGTGAAACACACAATTTTTTTAAATAAACTTCATGTTTTAATGATCTAGCACCAACTAAACATGGTTGTTTTGCTCAAGTTTTTTTATTATTATTTACACTTTTTTTTAAATACATTACAGTACTTATTATGCTAATGTGTTTGAGATGAGAAAGGTTAAAATTTTGATAAATTGTACCCACATTTGTATGGGAGGGTGTAGAAAATGATTTATGAAAAAAAAAATGTTAGTACACCAGGATTCAAACCTAGATCTCCCCGTCATTAAGAGTCCAGTAAAATTTGAAAAAGTGAGAATCAGAATCATAAAAATAAATTCAGTACTCACCTTGTTAGTTTCTGAATGTCCACATCCTTAAGATAGCACCCAGAGAGTTGGAGGTGAGTGAGATTGTCTGGTCTGCTGCCTTTGAAGAACTCGCAAACTTCCGCAGTGATGGACCCTTCTTTCTTCAGAGCAGTGTTTGTAAGGTTCAACATTTTCAATTTATTGGGCAACATACGGCCCAGAAAACATTTTACACCTTCATGGCCGAGCTCATTGTGGGCCACCTCTAAAATCTCCACGCAATCAACTATTAACATAAACATTGTATAATTAGGTGATATTTATTATATTGATATTAAAATTATGGATTAACATTAAAATAGTTATATATATATTATCATATAAATATTCAATGTGATATTTTTTAAAGCAAAATTTTTTTTCCACAAATACTAAAACTTATGTTTATTATTATTATTATTATTATTATTATTATTATTATTATTATTATTATTTACAACCCGTTCGGGTTATATGCTTTAAGTACTAATTACGCTAATGGATTAGGAATTGGGAAGGTTGAATTAGAGGAAGTGAACCCACATTTGTGTGGAGGGAGAGTAGAAAACCCTTTAGGAAAAACCACCCCCAGTTCACCTGACCGAGATTCGAACCTCGATCTCCCCATCCTCAGCAGTCGAGCTAAACACGACTTGCGCGTTAGCCAACTACGCCACCGAGGCGGGTCTTATGTTTATTCAAATCTATTTACACAAGCACTTTAATGACTTTCAGTAAAAATTGTTAAGAATAGATAGTAATTATAATTTTATAATTTAATGTTGTAACTATATACTAAGGGTGTGCAAAGCTTCTAATAATTCAACCTCATTTTGAATATTAGTTCACTTCAACTTAAACTTGAGAGTAAAATCCTGGATTCAACAATTATTATGAGCTTTGCCCCAAAAATTGTAAAGTAAAAACACACATTTATGTTCATTTTTTAAAATCTGCTGGTATTTCAATCACAAATTAGTGTTAGAGAAACAAAAATCTGAAATAATTTCTTTTAGCTGCATGTTTTACTACCTATTTGGGGTATACGCTTATACACCAATTACTCTAATGATTTTAAGGATTAGGAAGGTTATATTCAGAGGAAGTGTACCCGCATTTGTGTGAAGAGAGAGTGTAAAACCATTTTGAAAAAATCCACCTCCATATACCCAACTGAGATTCAAACCTCGATCTCCCTGTCATCAGCCGTCTAGTCTAATCGGAGAGTAGCACGTTAGACCCCGCGCCCACTAAAGCAGTTCAATAATTATATTACAGTTTGTGATAGTAACTTAATTGTAGGGCTGTCAAACTCAATAACCTTGATTCTTACTGATATCGAAAGAATCGCGAATCAATCGTAACATTACGATTCTTAGCTCTCAATAAAACTGGCAATTAAACAAAACAGCAACATTCAGAATAGATAATAATCAATTATCTCTCATATTATTTTGGTTGCTGTTTCACTTAAATGCTGGCAAATTGTAAATATACTGTATTGGCCTGAATATAGTACAACCCCGAATATAATATGACCTTAAAGTTTTGAGGTGTTTTACATTAAAAATAAATAGTCTCGAATATAATATGACCTGATGTTATGACAGTAATAAGAGGTAAAAACTTAACTTTGGCACAATTCTATTAAAGTAAAAGTTAGGTGAGAATGTCAGAATACATTAATCATTTCTAAACAAACAATCAATATATAATATGTAGACTAGAGATGGCAATTTTCCGTAATATTTCGATATATCTACTATTAATTGATATATCACAATGTGTTATATCAAAAGTTACCATATTTCGATCATATTAAGATGGCCGCTCTTTTGTAATTATAATATTTGTCACATTCAATTTTTGATGTTTTATTTAGCTCTTTGAATAAGACAAGTTTAATAAAAATTGAACAAAAATTGACATAGTCAATAAAAATAAAGCAAAATAAGTTATATTTATTTTAATTCAATAGATTTAGAGCGTAGTCCAATATATTGTTGCCAAAACAATTCATCACTAATTTCTGGCGAGCTAACGTGTGTAGGATCAGTTATGGCAGATGACTTTAAATTTTTGTAACGTGGGAAATGTGTTCTTTCGTTATAAAACCCTATATCTACTGTACTAATTTCAAGTTTATTTGAATTTTTTGTTTTGATTTTCAATTTTGAAGTTTTTTAGTGTGTTTCTATAAGATTGTGAGATTAAAGTTTAAAGGGACCATGTGTTGTAATGGTCGAGTCCACTCCAAGTTTCGCATAGAGGGGGTAGTAGGGTATCAGGCACGTTAGATTTTCTATACAAAAAATAATTTGACTATTTTTACAAAGCTAATCTCTTTTAGTTGACAAATAATAGCTACAGAAAAAGTTTTTATTTTCAAGTAAGCCTTCTTAAGTATTTTTAAGTTGCTACCAGAAAAGTACTTAAGTTTTCTTTCTTATGTCATTAATTCAAACCAGTGCACTTTCATTTAACAATCCTATTTGGTGAACTGAATAGACTAGTGTTCTCAAAAACTGATTATTATAATTTTTTCATTTACAAATGTTTGATTTAATAAGGCTTCATTTGTAGGTAATAATACATGTTTACTATAATGTAATTCCTAATTATTTTATTATTTTGATTATATGATTTAATACTTGGTAAAATTGATATTGTTCTTTGTTAAAATTTAAATATTTTTTTATTACTATGAACATTTTTGCTATGAAGTTAAATACCTACAAATTTTTTTTATATGAGGTTGGATGCTTGAAAAAATATTGAAAAAAAAAATATTCAAGAGACAAAATCGAGATGAACTTAAAAATTGAAATCGAAGATCGGAATTGAAAACAACAGGTATCATGACATCTCTACTTAATTTATGACCTGCTTCAGTAGCCACAAGGTTTAAGGGGCTACTCTTGCAGTAGACTAGACTGCCAATGACAGGGAAATCAAGGTTTGAATCTTGGCCGGGTGTATTGAGGGTAGTTTTTCCTACAATGGTTTTCCACTCTCCCTCCATGCAAATCTGGGTACACTCTCTATAAATATAACCTTTCTTATCCATTAAACCATTAGCGTAATAGGTCCATAAGTGGGCAACCCAAACGGGTAGCATGATGCGGTGCTAAAAAAAAACTTAATCTATCATTTTAAGATGAATTACATGAATTATGTTTGGAATATAGTATTTGTATCCAATATTAGACTTTTATTTAAATATTCGAACTTATATTCAATTTGACTTCGCACACTCCTAAACTATAACACAAAATATGATTATTTTATTTGGAATAGTCGTTTTGGTTCAGTGACACAAAGGCTCCCCAAACACCACTTCACTAAGAGGCAAACTATGCGGAGAAACACTTGCGAGCCCATCTCACTCCCTCAGATTAGAGATGTGAAAGAAATATCAATACTTTACTAATATTGATATTTTCCTTTCAATAGTAGTTCATTTTTATTAATTTTTTTCCGATACTTTTACTGATATTAGTACTCAAACTCCGATATCGAAACAAACAACATTTTTTGCTATCTTCATCCATGCTGGGATTAAATATTACCAAGGGTGGATTGTGGAGGAAGAACAAATTACCCTTTTTCTCAATTCTCACTCATTTTCTGCTTGACAAGGAAGAAGAAACTCTAGCATTCAATCTCTTTTAGCTTAAAATAATTCATAGCTGTTCTTTCATCTTTGTTTATGAATACATCCTGATGCCTGACTGGACAGCGGGGCAAGTGGCCTCGGCCAGTCTACTATCCCTTCCTTTATCCATGAGCACAGTCATTACAAACTAAACAAAAGAAACTTTTTTAGAGCTCAACAAACTCACTCAACTTAAGGGTGCCCCAAGTAGATGTAAAATAAAAGTTTATGTGCGTTGTTTAAGCAGATAAATCAGGGCAGAGCGTCCATTCTTCTATTGTTTGTCAATAGTTAATAAGCTATCTTGATAGAGTATATACGCGACAAATGTAATTAAAAAAATGGCACCTCCCAGAAGTTAATTATGGAAGTTTTTTTAAGAAGTTGGGTAGTGAAAAAGCATCTTTTAAAATATGTTTTAAAGTATTACAAACAATTATACTTTTCAATGTTTAAATTAATATGAAAATACAATTATGATGCAAAAGTTGAAATTACTATTACTAGACCAAAAATATATTAAAAAACTCAGATTAAAATTTGGATATCGATACTTATTGTTATCGATACATTTCTTTTAATACTAGTATGGTATCGATATTTTTCTTCTGGTACTTTTAATGAGTACAGTATCGATACTTTTCTTCTGATACCACATCCCTACCTCAGATAAAAACTAGCTTTTGTAGTAGATAGTACAGTCCAAACCATCGTGGTGTGGTTTCTTGTATATATTCTACTTTGGAAAATAATAATTGAAACAAGTGAGACCGTTTTATCATAACTTAAAGAAAAATACAACAGCATTGATAAATCATTATTTAAAAAAATAATTACTAAACTGAACCCAATTTCACTGTTGTCAAAATTATGATTGCAGAAAACCACACTCTGATTTGATTATTGTTTCAAGAGTAATCGTGCATCTAATTTCCAGGTTAATCAGCCATGAAGTCATAGCTACCAGCCATAAACTGTGATAGCATAAGTTTTGGCTACAAACCCAGAGATGCTGAGAATGATCCCTGGTGCTACCAGGATTTTTATGTGAAGCAGTGGGTCTGCAATGAGGTCGAACTCAGCCTCATGGAGACAAATGAGGAGCTACTTGAATAAATAAGTAACAGCTTTAATCTAGAAAAGTGAGATTAACGATCAGAGGGTTTGTTGTGCTGACCACATGACAACTTATATCCACAAATGTTGGCACTATCATCGCTAGCGACAGTGGTTGCCTGGTTGATATAGCTTGATTGTGACCTCACACATTGGAAGTTTTTTTAGTTACTATTAGGGATAGAACTCTCGAATCCCTTAAATCCTTAAGGAGAGTCTAGAAAATTTTGGATCCAAGACTTAAATCCTAACAATTTCTTTTAGAGCTCTGATACTGTTTATCAGTAGTTCAAATCCATTTATAATTATAAGATGAACTTAACAACCAGGCCCCAGACCATTAATTTAACACTTAACCTAATGTATTATGTGTGAAATAAAGTGCATTGAGCAAAAAATAATAATTGTAATAAATAAAATGCTCCAATATGATAACTTCATGGGAAGCTTCTTTGTTATTGTGAATTTATATTTGAATAAATTTGTCAATCCAAATAACAAATATGGGTCATAATATATAGAAAAGTGTAAAACAATTAAATGAATTTATTTAACACATAATAATAATATTGAAATATAATAGGTTTTTATTTTGAAGCCTGGGTCAGTACATTTTTACAGACTCCACTCAAAATTCCTCATGGCGCTGACTCCAAAGCCCTGATTATTACTACTGTAAGAATGTTTATATTTAGCATTTAAATAATACAGCCATGGTTAACTCATAAACTATTATTTTGATTCCAAACGAAGCTTAAGATAACAATACATTCATCAGACTTACGACAAAGAAACACTTGATTCCATTTATGATCATTTGTAAAGTCACAGTGTTGAACACTGAGAGCTTTGAGTGACATCATTCTACTGGTTAAAACACTGAGCGTGTCTAGACTGTGGTTCCCAAGTGGATTATAGTCGAGCTTCAAAGATGTGAGAGACTGGAACAAAAATATTGATAACACGGGAAGCGGAATGTGATGAAACGAAAGGTGTAGAATAAAATATATGAAAGTTCTCTTCAACAAAACCTTCAGCAAACAAATATTTGATTCCTAGTTGGGTGTACTGAGGGTGGTTTTACTTCGATTATTTTCAAACAAATCAAGGTACACTTCCTCAACTAACACATTAGTGCATAACCTAAAAGGGTGGGAAAATGTGGTGACAAAAAAAGAATTAATCCAAAATGATAAACCAAGCCAACAAGTGTAGGTATGCAAATCACTAATAAAGTATGACAAGGATTGTAGTTAGAAAGAAAATAGATTTATAATTATTATATTCAGGTTACATGCCAATGAGAAATGAAATAAACTTACCTTAAGTATAGAGTCTAGTCTAATAACAGCATCTCTGAGGTAGCTTATGCCCAGTGATGTTATATTATTAGTGCTAAGATCCAATGATTGAAGTTGTGGTAAGTTCTCAAGACACGATGCTACCAACTGAACAAAGAAGAATTATTGAATAAGATACACTTTTTGCTATGAACACATTTAAAATATAATCCAAAATAACAACTCTTATATTAAAAATGTACAATGTGTGGAGCTATAGTAATTTTTTAAACATAGTGCCGTCATATGGACAAAGGGTCGGCAGCCTTGTTGACATCATGGGTCGTATGAGTTTAAAAAAAACTTTGGTGGGACGATTTGAAAACACATCGAAAAAAATCAACTTTATATTTTTCCTAGTAGTTATTAGTTATTAGACTGATTTTATGAACACAATTATTTGTTGCTAAATTTGTTGTGGGCAAGATAAAATAAGCCGGCGGGCCGAATTTGAATCGGGAGATGTAGTTTACCGGCCACTGATTTAGATGCTTCAAGTTGGCAGTGGTTGTTGTAATCTTGTGAATCTGTTGTCATTTTAAATTCTCATGTCATTACACTAGTTGTGGTCAACTCGTATAATATAGAAAACATGAATGCTAAATGCGCCTATTCAATAATTTTCATATATTTATAAAGTTTGAATTGAAGCAAATGTAGGTAATAATAGTTATACTAAAATGTATTACTATATGTTTGGGTTAGTCAAGACATGCAAGTGTTGTTCTAACATTATTTTCAGATGAATCGAGGTAGTTAGAGCAGGGGTGTGGAGTCGGAAGAAAATTTGGGTGTAGTCTGAGTTGAAAAAATGTACTGACTTTCACTTTGGCTTCAAAATAAAAACTTATAATATTATAACAATACAAGATAAACTTATAATTTCTTTTTTTAAATTCTTTAGGAGCAATATTAGTATTGTGATTTGACTATGGCAGTGAGAGGACTAAAGTTCATTCACGGGAGGAGTTTACCTGGGAAAGGACTTTTTTCCCTACCAGAAATCTATTATATAGTAGGATATTGGTAAGAAAAAAGACCTTTCCCAGGTAAACTCCTCCCGTGAATGAACAATATAGAGAGGTACAGATAAATGGAAGTAAACGTGTTGTGATCGTGGGTAGATCCAAGTACTGGTAAACAGAAGATGCTGGATATTGCTGTTAAATAGAGAGCCTGTACTTCCAAACTGAGTAGCCTGTGCCTATCTATTTCGAACACTACAATGTAAAGTGTGACTGTGTTCTTCTTTTTATTGTAAAATCCATATTGTGTTCATCCCTTTTATATGCTTCTATCCACCTTTCCTATACATTCTTCCAAAAATAATGAAATTGCCTCATAAAGTGAAAAGAGGTTTTCCTTATTGGGACACTACAATTAGTAATTTTTATTGGAAAATGTATTCAAATATACATTCACAATGCCAAAGAAGCTTCCCATGTAGCAGTCTGTATTGAAACATTTTTTCCACAGTAAGTTAAGTTGTTACTAATTAATATACTTAAGTCATTTATGGAAGTCAGAGCCAGACAGTAGAAAAGTGTTGGAGTCAAAGGCTTGGAATATTGACTCTACAGCATTGGTCCTGCTCGTCATGTGAATGAAACAAAGGTGGGTTCATGTAATATAGCTAGCAGGTGTTCGAATATTAAGCCTGAGTAGCCATTGACGACTTGTCTGATTTGATCAGAAATGTAAAATTATGGGATACTTAAGATGTCCTGTCCAGCCTGCTCTACATTATGGTATTGAATTTAACTTTAATGGAATTCTATAAACTAACTTTAAAGAAAGGTGGGGATCTGTGAAGCTTTGAACACTTCACTTCAAACATTTGTTGGTTTCAACATATATTTAAAAATCAAATTCTGGATTTTACAATTACAAAGATTCTGCAATAAAAATGTTTAAAGTTAAAATACACACTTATGTTTTAATTTTTGTCATTTGGTGATGTTATTTAGACAACAAATTAATGTCCCCATGATAAAAATATAAAATAATTAAATTACATGTCATATTAATAACATAATCTATCAGCTTGGAAAGAAATATGTTAATCATGTTTGCAAAGTAACATTTTGTAAATAATATTTAATAAAGTCATATAGTCATACAACATATAATTTTTTTTTAGAACTCAACATTTTTTCAAATATTTAAACTTAAGATTTGACTTCAGGAATATATCATAATTCACATTTTTCAATTTGACTTCACACACCCTTAATGAAAGGGTTAATTTATATTAAAGGGTAGACATATTAATATCAGGGGTGTGTGAAGCTCAAAAACTTTGAATTCATGTCCAAAATGTATGAACTTAAAAAAATCTGCTGGGTTTTACTATAACAACATAACATAAAAACATACCTTCACTCCTTCATCTTGCAAGAGAACTCCTGCCAAGTTAAGTTCCAGTAGACTATTCTGTAATTTGAGGGATCTGAAAATCGGTACCAAATGCTCGTAACTTAGAAACAGATTCTGTAGAGAAAGTCTCTGAGTACGCTGAGTATCATCAAGACGAGCTGTGACTCTCTTGTCTTCATCTGTACATATAAAAAGATATTAAACTACACAAGAATGTATTTACAGTCATGAAATAAAGCACATTATGTCATTAAATGGATATGATTAGAATGGTAGAAAATGAGGCTCAAATAAAAATAAAAAACACCCCATACATATATACAAAAACTTGAATTGTTTCATTGACACATGGCATCTTCCTCAGTAGTAGACTGAACAGGAATTTGGCTTCAGTGGTGCCGACTTATTTATTATAAAACAAATATTTAGTCAGTATTATTTTCAGTGCCAGATTTAAGGGAAGGGGAAGGGATCACTCCATGGCCCCTACAGAAAGAAAACCTTAACTATAATTTTCTGTTGTAGATGTCTTGTTATTTTTTCAAAAATGAGGTGGATAAAAAACTGGCTCCATAAAACCATGAACCAAGATCGTCTAACTCTAACATACCTTATCTTGCAATGTGGAAACTTCATGAAATGGACTTTTAAAGACATTATTGACATGTTTGCTGCAAAGGAAGTAGGGAAAATTTGTAAATAATGATCATTTTTAAAGGTCTTTATGTAACCTACTTCCTTTTAATCTGTTATTATTATATTTGTGTAAAATCAACCCCTCACTTAGTTTTTACCTTTCCTTAGATATGCTATGATGTAATTTAAATGGATTTTTAGGAGCCCCAAACTGTATATCTCTGTACTGTAGGCCCTCCGCATATGTAAATATGGCACTGATTGTTTTACATATTATGTGTAAGTGAAACAATCCAAGGATGATAACTATAGAGATATACCCAGCAAATAAACTAGCAAGTAGCAAGTTAATCAACCCTTGGCATGATGTGTATGAGGTAATAATATCAAAATACATACACAATGTGTAGTAAAAGGTTAGTAAAAAGAACAATATTTGAATAATGCAGATCACAGATAGTTGTATAATGAACCACTTTAAAAGTTTATGTTAAGATTACCTAATTGTGAGATTTTGCAGAATCTTTTATATCGTTCTGATACTAGAGGTGTATCCCAAGATAGAACACTGGAATGAATTTCTTCCTCGTTGATGATTAAAGCCAAAGTGTCGT
Source organism: Timema shepardi (assembly GCA_902151425.1). Classification (NCBI taxonomy): domain Eukaryota; kingdom Metazoa; phylum Arthropoda; class Insecta; order Phasmatodea; family Timematidae; genus Timema; species Timema shepardi. The sequence continues at coordinate 126,842 of CABFVX010000955.1, forward strand.
CATTTGACAGCATTGCACCATCTCTTGTTAATAAGACCAGTTTGGGAATCATGTCTTTCCTTCTGTTACAACAAAAATAACGAGTTGACAATTGAAATAAAATAATGTATTTAATTTATTATTCATTAACAAACATAACAAAAATACTAAGTATATGATCACACAAAGAACACAGATTGAGGTCAATAATTTAGAAATTACTGTGTACAACATGTTATTTGGCATGGTTAATGAGTTAAAATATTTAGTAACAATTTTAAATAGCAATAACATTATTAGTATGGAAATTATGAAAAGAATACAGTTGGGAAATGCATGGTATTACATTATTAGTATGGAAATTATGAAAAGAATACAGTTGGGAAATGCATGGTATTACTCTGTCAGAATGTTGTTAACCCTTTTCCTGGAGTGGTGAGCAATGTCATTAATTGCCTGAACGTTATAGCAATCCCATCTATCAATGAATCACTGTACTTTTAGCTAGATTAAATAGTTAAAATTGGAGCTGATATATGGAGCTAGGAGTTCAATTCTAATAAAATAATACATTAAAAAATGGAGTAGCAAAATATTTTGGTGGATTAAATAGAAAAGCTCTTATATGTTATTTACAATACATCTAAATATCATATTCTTTAGATTACAAAATGACACCTGGATTCGAGAATCGAACCCGGGACCCTTGATTTAGTATGCCAATGCTCTAACCACCAAGAAATCCAAGAATTGTCCCGTGCAAAGGATCATTCTACACTCATATTTTAAGGTAGTCTATGATGTCCATCAGACATCGTTGACTACAAATGTGTAATCATTTCAGATCACAAGCTATCAGATAATGCAGCCACCACCAACTCGGTAGTTGGCTTTTTGCTGCCAATATTACAATTACAACTGTATGAATGCGCATATCATGATGGATTAAATAGCTAAGCTATTATATTTGCCAACGATTTCCACATGTTAATCACAGACCCTGCCTTAAAATATGAGTGGAAAATGACCCTGGGCACATGAAAATTCCTCAATAGCTTAGTGGTTAAAGCATTGGCGTACTAAGCCAAAAGTACCGAGTTCAATTCCCATGTCCAGGTGTGATTTTTAAATTTAAAGACTAAATAAAGTATTTGTCGGATAAGAGAAAACGAATAGAAATATTGTTGCCGGCCCTATGCGAATAGCTCTGATATGTGCACACCAGGGAATGGGTTGACAACAAAGATATTGTTGATGCACATAAAACATCTCCAGCAAAAATGAATTAAACGCCAAGACTCATCTTGCTGGTTTGCCGGTTAACAGAAAATAGTTTAAATCCTGGCCAGATATAATGAGGGAGACTTTTTTTTCAATGTGGTATCCCACACACTCTTTTCACCCAATGATGAGTATATTTCATATAAATTCTACCTTCCTATCTCCACACATTTTGTATTATTGAAATGGGGATGTTTATGACAGGTATTTTAGACGAGATGAGAGAGCAAATTAGTGTAAAAATGTACAATTACAAAAATTAAACACCCACTTCAGTGGTCAAACAGTCTAAAGTGCGACTCTCGTGTTAGACTGGTCTGTTGAAGGAGAGATAAGAGGTAGAATCCCAATCAGGCCTACTGAAAGTGTTTTTCCCCAAATGGTTTCCTAGTCTCCTTCCATGAAAATGTCCCATTAGAGTAATTATCATATATATAACCTGAACAGTATGATGCAATGGTGATAGTGATAATAATAATAGTAACCACATTTTTTTAAGTATCGCAATTTACTACTTGTTTGGGTTATATGCTTATGTATTAGTTACTCTAATGTGTTAGGGACTAAGAAGAATGAATTTAAAGGAAGAGTATCCACAGTTGCATGGAGGGAGAGTGTAAAACCATTTAGGAAAAACTACACCCTTAATACATCTGACCGGGATCAAATCATGAACTCCTTAGTCATCAGCAACCTAGTCTAATTAGAGAGTAGCTAGCACCTTGGACCATGCAGTCACTGAAGTGGATAGTAATAGTTAAGAAAATTAGTTATTTTTCATTATTATTGATGTTTCAAAATTAAAGACACAATTCACATACATAAAACAGCGTTCTGCAGCCTCCTTCGCAAGCGAGCCAATAGTTTGAGTGCCTGGGTCTTTTACAGTCACTAGGAACAGCATATCCTCCACCCGCACTTTGATGGCGCGGAGACCAGATGTTGGTGAAGGGGTGGTTACAGCCAGTTTGTGATGTTTCGATACCCTAGTGCTAGGATCAATATAAGGCTGTCTGTCTAAATCTGAATGTGATTCCAGAAGCAAGTTCTGGACCGGTGTTTGGTTTCCACTGGGCATAGTCTCATGGAAAATATTTGTATTGTCTCTCCTGTAGCAACATGGATTAATTTGTTTTAAAATACATTTCAATATAATGGGAAACAAATTCATATAATTTACAAAAATTGCCAAATAAATGTTTATACATCTATGGGATGGGTGAATTTGGAAGTAGTATATAGAAACAATTGAGTGTAATTATAATTTATTTTATTTTTTTGTTTAGTAGTTTGAAGCCCACACTTTTTTTTGTTTCTTAAAACTAATATTTCCAATTTCCATTTTATAGCTTTTTTGGATTTAGTTTAAAAGTGTTAATAAGTTGATTTTATTATTTACTAAAACTATTTTATATCGTTCAAAGCATCTATTTATCAAATGATTTTTTTATCCAAACCCTATGATTCAGTAATCCTGGTTAATTGTTAATGATTAAAGGTGTCTCAAATGTAATCTGACAAGGGAAATTTAAACAATTTTTCCCATTCCATTTCACCCCTATTTAAATCTACATTAATTGATCACTTTCTTAAGAATGTAGAATATAACAAATTAAATACCTATACAGTAAAAACATTTCAAGAATAAGAGCGTGCTAAGTTCACTTTTTTAATTTGAAGCAAAGTCTAATCAAATAATATGAAATATTGCGAAAGCCAAATCGAAGTTTGAGTATTTACAAAATGATGTATTCCAAACGCAATTAATATATTTTGTCTTAAAATGATAAATTAAGTTACTATCACAAAATGTAATAGTATAGTATAATTGGGTGACCTGGTGGTCTAGGGGTAAAGTGTCGGACTTATGTGCTCGGGGTCCAGGGATCAATCCCTGGTCCCGGCACAGATTTATCTGATTGTCAAACCATTACTTCAACTCTGACAAGATGTGTATTAGTCACAACTTCTGAATGCATGGAATGGCAAGACCTCCACCGTGGTTCGGATTCCACGCTAGACTGTAGGTCCTCCATTTCATCTCACAATCACCTTACCATTACAAATATTAGCGTAAGTGCGTATAACCTGAACGGGTAGTAAGATGCGATGCTAATAATAATAATAATAGTATAATTATTTCAATTTTTTTACACTAAAACTAATTTTTTATGGAAATAGCAGAAAATAAAAAAATAAACATAAATGTGTGTTTCACTCCAAAAAAGTATTTTTTGGGCAAAGTGATACACTGTTTACTAACATGTTAGAAAATAAGATGTTTTTAGCAACCTCGTGGGCAGTATTGCAAGGTTAATAGCCAGTTAGCCAGGATTAAAGAAAGCCGTCCTTATGGTGAAAGTCGCCGGTGCAAACAATAGCACCCTAAAAGGTTTTAAGGGGGGTGGTTTTCTTCCCTTGTCTTAGACCAATGGGAGTGTTTTCCTGATATTTAAAAAATGTCAGTTAAGTCGCTACTCTTGTCTCGCCAGGCTTAAGCCAAGGATGCTCCAGGTTCAACTCTTGGGAATAATGTTTTGTAAATAAGTTATCAAAACTTTGCGTTAGCCGCCCAGGTAGTCGCCGCGGATCTAATTATTATAATAAAAAATCAGGCATGATAGCTAATATTACATCATATATAAATCAATTGATATTGTGAAATTATTTTAAATCTGTTGATGGCCACTCTCACACTATCCAAGACATGTGACGCGTATCAAGTGAAATAAAAGAATCTAACCAATATAATAATTAGTAATTTAAATTTATGTTTTATTAATTTAACCAACAACCCAGCAATTATACGATCATTACAAAACTATAGAGTAATAAATAAACATTCATTCCATCCCAACATTATTTAATTTGTGAGACCATTACAGTCATATACAGGCTGCCATGAAAGCGAGTGTGTTAGCCGGTGTCTGTTTATGCGCATAGTAAAAGCTTCGTAGCCTAATTTCTGAATCTACAATTATACTCTTAAATTGAAGTCTAAGCAAGAATTGACGTCTAAGTAAACATATATTTGAAGCAAAGTTGAGGTTTTTGAAGCTTAGCACATCCCTATCAATAAATAATTAGGTTTCAACACAAGGAACCACTTTAATCTAAATGATTCAACGTATGAGAAAAATTAGTGCAAAGTGTTATTTTAGAAAAGTGTGTAAAGATGTACAATTTCACTGAAAAATAAGTATTGATTGTTTAATACCTATTCATTGCTGTTGGGTGAACATAATCTAATATTTCTGGCGAAAGAGAAATATTGTCAATAATCAAGGAGTCAGCCGGAAGATCATCTTCATTGTTGTCATATTCTCTTGTGGGAGTCGAGTACATATTAGAAGTCCGCACAAGATCTAAGCTATAAACAACAATTAAATTGGCTCTTAAATTTTGAAGTAAGAAACCATGCTAATTTTATAAAAAAATATTTCTGAAAAAACATTTTAAAATACAATTAAAAAAATAAACAAAATTTAAAATGTATAAAAATCACATGATTAATTTAGCCAAGAGTCGGCAAATGGTTGATTTCATGGACATTTTCAGTTGTTCACGCTAAAAAACTACAACAAAGACAACTTTGTGCCACCCAAAATTGAAAATATATCAAATTACTTAAAAATATTTGAGTGACAAAAATAACCTTGATCATTTATAACCGGTAATGTTATAAGAAAATTAAATATAAGATGGAAATGTACATTTTCTCTATTTTATATTTAGTTCCATAATAATGAGGACATAAGAATTTTTGGAAAGGCTGAATTTAAGGAATTAATTTTAGACATTTAGGGGGAAAAAAAAGCAAAAGTAAATAGAAAATATGGGGTGATCATAGGAACTTTGATAAGTCTAAAGCGATGAAAAACCGCATTGAATTGAATTAGACCACTCTTAAAGTGGCCAACTTGAATTTAAAGAAGAAATTCAATAAGCTTAAAAGTGGTAGACTTTAGTGGTAAAAATCTCCATAAATGTGTTAAAAAAAGTCAAACCAACACACAAAAGCAGGGTAAATTTTAAGAATATACACAAATATTTCCTCGTGGAGATGAAATGGGAAAAAAACGTAACAAAATTCAGTCATCTCTTCCAGCTTATAAAAATCTACTAGCTTACCTTTTGTGAGTAGATATATTTTGTTTTCTTCGTTTATTAGGTCTATCTAATGAGACAAGATCATCTTCGAGCCAATCATCACCAACTTCTCCTTCTGATAGAAAAGCCAACCTATCATGGGATTCTTCCACAGATGGTCTTAGTGTTTGTATCTAGAAGAAAAGCTAGATTCAATCATTGAGCAAGTTAGTAAAAGTTTTCCTTCACCCTTTGGTTTTTCTTCTTATTTCCAGATGAATGGTGATGCAATCTTTAAAAATTTAGTCGTTGATTATGAACTTTAAATGGAAGAAGTCTTAGTAAAAGGTGATAAGAACAATTATGATTATAGAAAAATCACAGTTTTAACAATGAAAGGAAGGAATGTCCATAAATTGAAATGCTGCCACTAAACAAAGAAGTAATATTTATATATGAAGGAAACCACCCACAACAGCTACATTCCTCAACTTAAATATTACAATGTGGCCAATCATTTAAAAAGTAAACACTTCTTGATAAATTATATCTGTTATGAACAAAGTTTAAAATGTCAATTATTGGAAGATAATAACAATAACGTCCTTTCAAAATGTGATTTGATTTTATGGGTGCAGCCTATAATTTAGGTGGTTTAATTTAAAGTCAACATAATGGATTATCTCATTTAATTTATGGTAAAAATATTTCCAAAAATTCAAAACAATGTATAAATGTAAAAGTGTGAAGAAGTGTAGAAGTGTGTATAAAAAAAATGTTTAAAACCAAATAGGTAATTAATATGAATAAATAGAATGTTATACCTCTTCAGACTCCAATTTTCTGTTTCTTAGTCCAGCGATCACCTTAACATATTCATCCTTAGCATTTATATTTTCGATAGATCTTGATGAAGTGTGTAAACTTTTTTCTGTTTCATTCTTTTCTTGACTCGATATGTCTTTATGATCAATTTGCAATCTTGTAGGTGAAGAAGATATATCAAAGGAAGACTGAAATTGTTCATCAACTTCATTTTCACTTTTCCCCTCATTTCTTTGACTGACATTACACCATCTGTTGACATAACTATCATCTTCTGAATCGGAGCTGTTTTTACCCGCCACAGTTTGACGCAAGTTAATGAGATGGAATGGTTTGTGACTGCTACTACTACTCCTGCAATCGGATGAATTTTCTATCAGATGCTGAATGGATTTGATCGAATAAGAGACACACTCAACACTCTTTGATGTTAGTTGCTTGTTTGATGAAGGCTTCATTAAGTCTGGTTTTATTTTTGACTTGTTAGGAATCTTGATGACACGTTCTGCAATGTGGCCCGCTGAAAAAACAGGCTTCTATTACATTTAACACCTTATCAAAAATATACAGATAATACACAATTCAGCCAAAGGTTCAATAAAGTCTCTGTTTTAAGATAACTAGGATTATGATAATAAGTCATTAATTTATTAAGATATAAAAGTCTACTTGATTATAAAGCTTAAATAAATTCGTGAACCTGTCTTTTCTGAATATGTTGAAATAAAGTATCAAAGTATTCTAAGAACAACTATTCTGTTTAAATAATCTGTTAACTGCATGAATGGCATTTAGTTAAATTGGTATATAGATGGTACCAATTAAATAGCAATCATTAAACCAAACGAGGGGTGTCCAAAGCTTCGAAAACTTTGGATTCACTTTAGATATTTGTTTGCTTCGACTTCGACTCAAAAGTAAAATTCCAGACTCAACGATTAGGAAGCTTTGAAAAATAAATTAAAGTTAAAACACACAATTTTTTTTTTCTGGTATTAAAATCACAAATTAGGGTTTGCATAAAAAATTATCCAAAATAATTTAATTACATTTTGTGATAATAACTTGTCATTTTAAGATGAAATATATTAATTATGTTTTAGTATAGCATTTTCTACATTCAATTTAATATCTAAATTTTCATAGTTATGCAACATAATAATTTTATCAAACATTTAACTTTTTTTTTAAATATTTAAACTTCAATTAGGCTTTGGGAATAACTCATATTATTCAACTCGACTTCACTTCGAATTGAAAAAACGTACCTCGCGCAGCCCTAAACCAAACATTGTTGCTAAAATTTCAAAAGGTTTTTTTCTTTTCATTTTTGAACTATTAAACAATACCTTTTTGCAAAGCTTTTCTTAATCTAGCTTCCATGGTTTGATAGAAGATTTGGTCAAATGGCTCCAGTGAAGAACCTGCCCTCTCATACCAGTTTAGAAGACAATCAAGGGGTGTTTCACCCTGTAACATGGAAATACTTCATTAGATATTAAATATATTATATACACCTAAATTAATGTACATACGTTCAAAGAAGTTAAATTAACTGCTTAATCTAAGAAGCATAAGTTGGATACAGTGGAATTGTGGCATGATGGAAGGTTTGAACAAGTACAGAATAATGTTGTGTCAACACCGACAAAAATGGCTAGAAACCTTGATTTGTAGTAAATAAAAACATTTTTTTCATCTAAAAAATGGCATTAAAAAAAGATACTTGAACTTAAGTTGTGAAGTAATATTGATAAAAAAATTACAACTGAATTTTAAATTTTCGGATACTTTGATTTTAAAAATTTGCCTTTGGTCACAATTTGACTGCATAATAGCCAGATCAAACACATATTTTATTTCTTATCAGTCATCTTTGGTGGAAGGAAATATTTTTTCTGGACTGGAAACTTTGATTTGTTATAGGAATATTAGTAAAAAATTTATAATAGTGCAGTTGGTACATTTTTCTGTCAGTTTCAGGCAAAGAATAATGTCATCTGCTACAAGTAAAAATATGTAGTTTGGATATTATTAATTCTCATTAAAATTGGCAACATTGACCATTATTAGTTGGGTTTTTTTGCGTACGGTATTTATAGTACATTCAAAAATTTTACAATGAACTTTAAAAATATCATAACAATTTAATGTTCTAATTAAATATTCATAAAAACGCATCTTGTGATATTTCATTGAACCTATCAATGGCCCTTCGCAAAGGTTAAGTATGTATATATAGTAAGGGTCTGCGAGCTCGGGTTTTTCCATTCGAGCCGAACACGAGCCAAGTATTTAAAAAAGCTACCAAGTTCAAGTATCTTCATAATTTTAGAATGTTAAGAGTATATATTTGTTTATTTTAAAAGTAATACAGTAGAGTCTCACTAATCCGGCACTTCAGTACATTGGCACATCCAGTAGTCTGGCACTTTATACCCCCGCACCTTCTCCTCTTCTCCACCGATACCTACGCCCGCCCGCACTCCTTCTTCCCTCAGTGTGAGCTAAAGCTTGCTCACGTTAGCACTATACTTACTGCTATGTGCACATTCTCACTTAAGCACATACCTTCTGCTGCACGAGTGATTTTTCATTAAAATAGCACAGGTCAAAATGTTGAGATTTTAAAGTTTAGATAGTGGAGAAAACATGTGCAAACTGGCGAAAGAGTATGGAGTTGGGCATGCTACTGTGCACAATCTTAAGAAAAAGAGACAGAAGATAGTGGAACACGTGAAGACGATGGAGTCTGGACCAGCAAAGCATAAAACATTACCAGATGGTGACTATCCAAAGATGGATAACACTCTCTACATGTGGTTCATGCAAGAGTATTCTAAACACACTCCTAACTCTGGAGAAATTTTGAAAGTGAAGGTAATCGAGTTTTATCAGATAATTACAAAAAAAATTATTTTTGTGCCATTATTGGGTGGTTGGATAAATTTAAAACGAGATTTGGTATCCGTTTGCTATCCATATCAGGTGATAAACTCTCAAGCGACGAATCAGCCATGCAGCCATTTATCCTACGTTTTAAAGAAAAAGTAGAGGAAATGGGTCTTCTTCCAGACCATGTCTACAATGGAAACGAGAGCGGTTTGTTCTGGAGGATGTTGACCAATAAAACATTTGTATCCTCTCAAGAAGTGAGCGCACCAGGCCTTAAAGTGAGTAAAGACAGAATCACCTTTATGCCATGTTCAAATGCTACCAGAGGGCACAAACTCGATTTGTTGGTGATTGGTAAATCTAAAAATCCCAAAGCTTTCAAGAATGTTTGTCTGCCAGTCTGCTACAAGAACCAAGGGAAAAGTTAGGCCACAAGAGAAGTGTTTAGTCAATGGTTTGAGAAGAATTTGTCCCAGAAGTGAAGAAGTTTATGGAAGGATTTAACAAGCCCGAAAAGACTTTACTCGTACTTGACAATGCTCCAGGCCACCCAAACGAACAAGAACTTAGATCAAGTGATGGGAAGATCCAAACCATGTTCTTATCACAGAACTGCACACCTCTATTGCAGTATATGGACCAAAATGTCAACCAAAAAGTAAAGTCGTTGTATAAAAATAAGTTGCTCCTTCCCATCTTCTCCCAGCATAGTTACATAAAGCAGTTGCTCAAAGAATTGAACTCGAAGGATGTTGTATTCTCCCTCGCTCACTCACGGGACTCTGTTTCACCTACCTTAATCCAATCACCGTGAAAAAAACTGTGGCCTACGATGAACATTTCAAAAGAAACAGAAGAATGGGCTGCAGAAGCTCTACCTATTGCTGATTGGTTGCAAAATTTTTAAGAAAGAGGCCATGAGAAAAGCAAAGCAAACTTAAATTATTGGTTTGAAGGAAACACTGAAGAAAGAAAACAAATGATGACAGATGAAGAAATATGTGAAGAGGTTTTACAAGAAGAGGAAAGAAAGCCTTACAGAAATATTAGAGCCACCAACTACTACTCCGAAAATAAAACCAGATACTAGGGCTATGCGAGTACTCATATTCTGAGCCGAGCTCATCGCTTAAACTCAAGATTGAGTTCGAAAGATTTGTAGGCTAGTCATTTTTGAGCTTCCACTTGATGTACTAAATAATCAATCAAGAAGATTACTAAATAATTGAATGATTCTTTTTACTATTTTTACCTGGTCCCTTTCTAAAATAATAATGGATGTTAAATTAAAAATCAAGAATATATTATTTTACTAAATGTTTTCAAACTTAAGATATTTAAAACTCGTATTAGTTAATACCTTTAGCTACAAAACTAGCTATAGTTTAATAACTATTTAGTTATAGAATTATGATGGTTAATCAGTTTAAAATAAATGACCTTATTTTTTGCATACATATTTTACCAGACTTATTTATATTAAAAAAGCATTTACTATTTCATATTGTTTTCTAGAAATATTTTTTTAGTCATATTATTTTTGATTTTAAAGTCTCAGCATCACACATAACCATGTCACAAAAAAAAAAAAATAGTGGTCTAGTAGGGGTTCTAAAAAAAATCTTCTACAAATTCACTCCAAACGTGTTAAAGCCCACCTACTTTGCTCTGGTTAACTCACATTTGTCCTACTTAAATGTAAATATAATCTGGGGTAATACTTTTAACTCATTTAATACCACTAATAAGACTACAAAACACAGCACTAAAAATATTTTTCGGCTGCCCAGCGGTGAGGACGGCGACATTAAGCTTAAAAGGTTGGGTATTTTGAAATTAACTGAAGCTATTTTTCTGGATACTGTTGTAATGGCATATAAACTTTAAAACAGCATAACTATTTTTCAATATAATACCACAAGAAATAAAGATGAAAAAAAGTTAATCTTTATAAAAAAGGAAGTTAAAAGATACATTCTAGAAAATAATTTTGATCAACTGATATGTGGGTGTAACGTTATCTGTAATTTTGTAGAAATTGATATTATAATTGGGGCAGTATGTGTATGTATACTGTACTTTTTTTATTTTTTTGTTGCAGTTTTACTATCATTGGTCTGAATGCATCTAAAATAATGTGGCCGGGTGAGGACAAATAATGTATACCCTGTAATAGACCTCACTTTCCTCAATGTATGTAACTAGTTAGTGAATGAACCACGCCTACATTAGGATGTTTATATCCATACAGGCCGATCTTGGCTCGTTTTATAAACAACTTTTGAATGAATAAATAAATAAATAAATAACTTTTATAAGGATTAAAAGTTGAATTGAAGTAAATTTCTCAATAAAATAATGTCTTAACGAGAGCCTGTACAACGCGCATGTGCAACTCCGCATAAAGAAATGGAAATGGAACAGAAGATGTAATAATACACAATTGCACTAAGGAATAATAAACAAAATAAGAAACATTTCAAATTTCTTTGTTTATGATTCTTATGTTTTCTTATAGGTTAAATTAAGTTATTGAAGTATATTTTGGGGAAATATTAGCTTATTAAAACATCAATTTGATTAAATTTTTATCAAGAGTGTGTAGAAACACTCTACAATAATGTAAAGTAATAGTGAAGGAAGCCAACCTGAAAGGATAGTTAGGTTGGGCCTAGATATAAACAAACACACTTCTCTATTTCTTCTTACACTTTTACACTTCCCAATTCTTCTAACTTCCGCAGTTGCACATTGTTTTGAATTTTTGGAAATATTTATTTTTCATATGAAGAGACATTAATGAAAAAGTAATATTCCCGAAAATTCAAACTAATGTACAGCTGCGGAAGTTTCAATGAAGTGGAAAGTGTAAAAGTTTAAGAAGACGTGTAGAGAGAAGTGTGTTTGTTCCAAACTAGGCCTAACATAACTCTCCTTTCAGGTTGGCTTCCTTCACTATCACTTACTTTATATCATTGTACAGTGTTTCTACACTGTTTTGCTAAACATTTCCAAGCCATCATGCAATTATCAATTGTATTAACTTTTTTTATAATTATTGTTGGTGTAATTTTAATGTCCTTAAAGACATGAGTGTGAAACCATTTTGATTAATTTTTTATTAGATTTTTATTTGAGTGTTGTTTATATTTTTAAATTGTTTTATAAATGTTATTTCCAATTTAAAAGCCGATATTTCCATTGTTTAACTTTTTTTACTTTTAATAAAGATGAATGTCATTCATATTTTAAGAACATGTCTTTTAATATACTTTAACATTCAATATACTCGAGTTCGACTCGAACTCGGGAGCTTTCAGAAATACTCGACTCCAATGAACAAACCCAAGCTCGCAGACCCCTACCAGATACAGCGTTCAATTGAATCAATACCTGTATAACATGGGCTGAAGAAAACGGTGTATCTACTAAGGATGTTATAGTGCTTTGAAACCTCAGAGAAAAAGTTTTTAAACAAGGACTACAAGTTGCAAAAAAACTAACATCAATTAAGAACTATTTTAAGATAAATTAGTTAAGTAAAATAGTTGTCTTAAAGAAATAGGTAGCTTTATTTTATTTATCTTGAATTTCCCTATATAAACCAGTAATCCGGCACCTCATAGTCTTTAATAGTGCTGGATTAGTGAGACTCTCCTGTATAGTATATTTAAAATGTCACCAGTCAAAACAACACATGTTCTTAAAATAAGAATGACACTCATTTTTATAAATAATAAATACTTTTGAAGAAAAAAAAAAGAAGTAGATATGTCTTAAAATTATAATCACAGTTTAAATAAAACAAGATTTAAAAATAATAACACCACTTATAATAAAAATGTAACGGAAAAAATAATGAAAACAGTTTCAACACTCATGTTTTTAAGGAAATTGAAATTGTACTAACAATTATAAAATAAAGTTTATAAAATTGACATATTAATGAGCTAACATTTCCCCAAAATATACTTCCCTAACTTAATTTACCCTTAGAGAATACATAAGGTCAGTCGGGGTAAATGTGAACATGGGGTAATTGTGAACACGTTTCATAACTCCCGCGAAATTACTGTTTAGGGAAATTTGACAATGGTACAAGTTTCTAGACATTAGTGTGGCCACACTGCTTGCTTATCATAAAAATATTTTGTTGTTTACTTGCAAAGAGTGCTCAGTGAAGTGACAGAGTAACAAAAACTTGAAAACCAATTTGGAAGCATTTTGAAATCTGTATCACAGGTAAGTTAAACAATTTTATTTTTTATAACTCATTGTTTTATTCTAATCAACATGATGTATACAAATAGTATTCCAGGATATTTCAGCAGATCTACTCTCATATGCCTTTTTTTAGGTTTGTTCACATTTACCCCATGAGGTATACCTCTTGGGGTAAATGTGAACATTAAAATTTTGCCTTATTTCACCCATATAATCTAGTTTTTTTGTTACTTACAGATACAATATGCCTAGAAATTATATCAAGAAGAAACCCCCTCCACCCTACAGCGTGGAAACTTTGCAAACCGCAGTGGCAGATGTCGAAAATTCTAATAAGACCCTCCGCGAAGCAGCTACCTTTTATGGAATTCCTGCCACCACCATTTACTATAGGATTGAGGGAAGAAAATCATCACGAGGTACAATTTTAATATTATTCTCTTATTCATTTACCTGTCTACTAATTCTATAATCTTAACCCCACAAAAAGAGGACAAGTGACAAATAAAATACTTGAAAATTACTTTTTTTCTTAACCGAAACGTGATATCTTTGACCTCTCTTTGTTGCAGATAAAATTGGATCTGGTAGATCGACCATTTTAGATGCAGCTACAGATTCATTACTCGTTGAATGTCTGATCGCACGCAGCAAACTTGGCTACCCTTGTGACAAAGAAGAATTGCTGGATTTAGTTCAAGAATTTGTTGTTAATAATACCATCAAAACTCCTTTTGTCAACAATTGACCTGGTCATGATTGGTACAGTGGCTTCATGAAACGACATCCGTCACTATCGCTAAAGAAGGCAGAAATGCTGCAGAAAGTAAGGATTGATGCTCGCGATCCGGAAGTAGAATATGATTTTTTTGACATGCTAAGAACAGTTTACGATGAACATGAAATGAAGGATAGAGGGGATTTTATTTTCATCTGTGTTGAGTCGGGCTTCCCAAATTATCCCTCTAAGTTGCGAGCCTTGGGCGAGAAGGGGAAACCACTGAGTAGAGTTTCAGGGGACTCCGGTAAAGAGAACACAACTGTTTTGGATTGTGTGAACGCTGCTGGAGTTGCATTGCCTCCTCTTATTGTTTTTAAAGGAGCAGCAGTTCAGGTTCGACATATTTCTGAATCAGCTTATCCTGGCACAACGTATTCAGCCACTAGCAATGGCTGGATGGAGGGAGATGCATTTTTTTAACTGGATGGAGACTTTGTTTATTCCGAAAGTTCAAAGATTAAGAACTGAAAAAAAATTACCAGAGCAAAAAGCGATACTGTTATTCGATGGCCATGCTAGTCACTATAGCCTACGGATTGTTCAAGCTGCAGTTGCTAATAATATAACTTTACTGAAATTTCCCAGCCATTTTACCGATAGACTTCAACCCCTAGACAAATGTGTCTTTGGCCCTATTAAAACTTTATGGGATAAAAAACTGGTTGAGTTTGGGAAAAAACAGGTCGGTGTTGGATGTGGACGTTTCAAGAGAAAATTTTTCTGAATTTTTGGGAAAAGTTTAGAAAGAAAGGATGAAGCCAGCCAACATTAAAAATTGTTTTAAAACAACCGGTATTTTCCCTTTTAAACCCCTTAAATTTGATCGAGAACTGTTTCATCCATCTAAATTAGAGGACTACGAAGCAAAGAAAACAAAAGAAGAAAATAAAAAAGAGGTGCAGAAAAAAACAGGTTGTAGGTCATCCGTCGCGTTCTAGAAAGATTGTTTGAAGCATCTACCTCCGCTCAAGCTGACACTGAATAAATTCAGACAGTTGCTTTAGACCTTTCACTCCGAATTCATGGTGAAACACCTGAAAAACCAGCATCCATGATTGACATTTTTGCGAGTAAAATAAAAAATATTCCTCAACGTAAAGAACTAGATGAACTTCGCCCTAAAACTTCAGCCCAAAATATACGCCTAAAAAGACAGAAGTACGCAGAAGTTTTAACTACCGAAGAAGTCATAGATAGATTAAAAGATGCTGAAGCTTCTAAAATTAAAAAAAATAATGCGAAAGAAGATAAAAAGAGGAAGAGACAAGAAAAACAAATGACGAAAAAGAAAAATACAACCGAGTCTGAAACAGAAGATGAGGATGACCCAGAGCCAGTCTTAAATTCTGGTTCAGAAGATAATAATTTGGATCAAGAAAGTTGTGATGACACATTTGATAGCATTGATGTTGAAGATTTTCTAGAACCATTGGCCGGCACTGAAGCAAAAATTGAAGATTTTGTTCTCGTGGAATTTAAAAAATCCAACCCTAAAGAAAAATGTATTTATTACATTGGAAAAGTTACTACCGTGCTAGAACATGAGCTTCAAATTTCTTTTATGAGAAAGAAAACCAAAACTTTTGTGTTCCCCAACGTTCCTGATGAAAGCATCGTTCCTAAAACTGATGTTAAGAAAATTTTCCTAAGTCCTGTAGTTCGAAGAGGTCTTTATAATTTCAACTTAAATTTCCCGACCGAATTAAGTATTAGGTAGGCCTGGATAAGTTTAATCTCAAAATAAAAAAGGAGATTTTGTTCCTCTGTTTGGATAATAAATGATACACCTTTATGTTCTATTAAGTTCTGATTTTTCTTAACCCTTTTTCCTTTGCTTTTCTTTTTTTCGGGGTAAATGTGAACAGTGACATATAAATTTGATTTTAAGGAAATAATAAGTGGTTGGCTTAGTAAACATTTTACTGCAAGAAGGATTTAAAAGTATCATATGGGGCCAAATTACGTGTTCACATTTACCCCAAAATTTGGGGTAAATGTGAACATAAAGGGGTAAATGTGAACAGTATATAAAACCCAATTTTTAATTTTTTTTCACTTCGGAATAGTCATAAATTATTTCTAAAAGGTTCACTGATTCTATTTATGCCTAAACATACTTAAATTTATCATTATTTTTTTATTTAAACAAGGCTAAACCAAAAGTCAGTAAAAACTGTTCACATTTACCCCGACTGACCCTAAAGAGTCACAATCAGTAAGAAGTTTCAAATTTTTGTCATTTTGTTAATTAGTCCTTAGTGTAATAATAGCGGGTCTTATGTTCCAATTCAATTCCTATATGCACAGTTGCACATGTGTGTTTGTGTATTCTCGCTAGATATTATACTATTGATAAATTTATTTAAATCTAATTTTTAATGTTTATAGAATGAAAAATAATAGGCTTTAAATAATATCTCCAGTGAACAATATGGAATAGTAAATGCTTTCTTTTTATTTAAATTTGGTAATTTTGGTAAATATTTACTGTAATATTTCTGAGAAACACTGATTTTAGACAGGTTATTGATTAACCAACATAAATCTATAACTAAATAGTAACTAAACTAGTGCTAGTTTTGTAGTAAAACATATTAATTAATACAAGTTTTAAATATCTAAAATTCGAAAATATTCAATAAAATGTTAAATTTTTAATTCAACTGAAATTATTATTTTAAAAAGGGACGTGGTAAAAATAACAATAGTTTAATTATCTAGTAATCTATTTAGCTATTTTTAATTTCAATTCTTTGTCATGGCCATACAATCAAAAAACTGCAATAAAGGTTAATTTGATTCAAAATAGACGACAATATTGACTAAGTTTACCAGCCGAAAGTAGTTTTAAAGCTCTTACTTTATTAATGTGAAAATTGGAATCAATTTTAACAAAATGTTAAGTCACTGAATGATTTCTAAGTGTAAATGCCGATATTATCTAAATTAAATAGCCCATGCTTACCATTGCATTTTAAAAATTGATCAAATCAGAAGCTCAAAATCTGATTACTCGCAGAGCCCTAATATATATTTGAACATCCAGATCTTTGCCAGTAGTTTTATACCTTGTCAGTGAGAGCAACAGCTGACGCTCCTCTATCCAAGAGAAGTTCCATTACTGCCAAATGACCACATGCAGCCGCGTCGAGTAATGCCCTCACATCCTGCTCCCCCACGATCATTAATAGAAGCTCCCTTGTCCAGAAGGAGTTCTACAATATCTTTGAAGCCATGATTACTGGCTTCATGGATTGGTAGCCATCCACAATGATCCCTCACATTCACAGAATGGCCCTGTGCAAAATATAGGGGAGCATTTTATATGATATATTTATTACTTTAAAAATGTACTTTAAAGTAGTGGCTGTAAAAGGTACTAAGAGATGGAACCCTCAAATCTTTAAGGGGGGCTCTTGAGAAGTAGTTCCAGAAAATGACACAGATCAATGTATTTTAAACTGTGTGAACTGACAACAATTGGTACTTTTTCGCTGACCAATGTGGCCAGCCGCCTTAAGAATATTTGAGAATCAAGAATATATCATTTCATTTTCACTTTTTTGAGGTATTTAATAAGCACTTTTTGAATCAACCATTCAGTTATTTATTTTCTATGGTTTGATTATATTTATATCAAAGAGAACAATGGAGATTAATTATTTCCGAAAAAACTGCAAAAGTGACCAATAGATAAATGGCAGGAGCAAATAACAGAAATCGAGCGAGTGAGAGGAGAAGAATAGGAGAAATTAAAAGAGGAATAATGCTTAGAGGAAGACTGGTGGAAGGATAGCTGAAGATGGAGGCAACTTACTAAATTGACTTGGCCTTTGGCTGTAAAAACTTGTTGATAATGATTTGATTATATTTATATACTTTATCTTATGTTTATTATTAAAGATTCAATGGTAAAATTAATATTTGCATTAAAGATTTAGATTCTTAAAATAGTTAACTCTAGTTTGTTTTTGTCACCATCTCTCGACTAATTGTTTACCTATATTCATTTGAACTAATTACGCTAATGCATTAAGGATGAGGAAGGTTGAATTATAGGAAGTGTATTAGCATTTATGTAGAATGTGGAAAACCATTTAGGATAGACCACTCTCAGTACATCAGATTAGGATTTAAACCCAAATCTTCACATTGTTGAGAGTCCTGACTATTGCTAAAATGATACTTTATAAAATTCAATCACAGAAACGGGTTCAACTATACTTAATCCATGAATAATTAATATTAAACTTATCTATATCTAAAGGAATTTAATGTTTAAAGTAGGGTTGTGCGAAGTTCAATTTTTAAATTCGAAGTGAACTCAAATCAAATATATTAAATATTCTCGGAGCCTAATCAAAGTTTGACTAATTTCTTTTAGTTGTTTTATGCATGAAAAATTATTATTTTGTGGTTATTTATATGACTTTATGCACTAAAATCACTTGGAAAACGTTTTTATTACACAATTGTTTTGTGATATTTTGTTTTAAATTAATAATAAACTAAGTTATTATCACACAAGCAATTCAATTTCTTCAAATTTTTTCTATATAAATAATAATTTGTAATGTACAAAACAGCTTAGGTTGGCTATAATTGAAGATAAATAGGGTAGTCCGGATGTCAATATTTTTACTATCAACTCTTCGAAGCCCAGATTTGTTTTGAAGTGAAGTTGATGTTTGTTTTGAAGCCCAGTCAAAGTTTTGAAGCTTCGCACACCCCTAGTTAAAAGAAAAGTCACCTCTTCTAATAATGTCTTGACAGCGATTAGTTTGCCAGATATGCAGGCTGTGTGAAGTGGAGTTTCTCCCTTCTCATTTCGTTTGTTACTGAAACGACTCCTTTTGCGAGCCATACGAGGACGGACAAACTCTTCATTCTCATCAGTTGACTCACCTATTTGTCAGAGACAAACAATTCAAATAATATGATTTATAAATACACCCCACTTCAATAATCTACATATGATAGTAAGGTTCAAATGTATTCTTAATAATATATGGATGATAAGAGGGCTAAAGAACACATAAAAGGAAAAGACACAATATGGTTTTTACAATGAAAAGAGGAACACAAATCATTCTTAACTTTACTGCCAATGATCCGTGAAATGTGTTTCTCATTTCATTATAAATCCGTGTGTTTGTTCCTTTTATTTGTTTCAATCCTTATTTTTTGTCCTTCATTATATGACAATGTGTACTTCAAAAGTGAAGCGAGGTTTTCCTTGAAAATCAATTTAGCCTAAACAAACATGATAGTAAAATCCTAAATATCTTGAAATTAAATAGACATATTTGCACAGATACAAGCTATACCATAGTTTTAAGGACTTAGGGCAATAATAGGCTATGCCCTCACAATGATAATATTCTAAAAATCATATTTAATTATGTTCCTATACTTTCTTACATAGAGCCTTAAACATATTGGTGTTTATCTCTGAAAGTAAAATTTTACTAAATCAGGGAAGAGTATGAATTACTAGCATTATGAATATATATTTTTTTAAATCTTTAGTATCAATCAAACGAAATTAATATGTTGTGGCATAACATATTATTAACCCAAGACCTGCAATTGTAATTAAGTTTGATACTAGCAGTTAATTATTTGGTAAACCTGAGAGAAGCTCCAGGCATACAGTTTTGCCAATGTTTGAAGTTTCATCTCCATCAACATCATCATTATCATCCTCTACTTCATCACTGTCATCAATTCTATCTCCAGCCTCTTGAATCTTCTTTTCTAGTTGCTTCTCAGTCTCGCCTAATGAATATAACATCATTACACATTACACACAATAACAAAAGTTGAATGTCTATAAATAATGATTCATGTCAGTTATAATTTTGAACACTAGAAAAATATTGTAAGATAAATTTTAAGGTTAGCTTATGTAAGACAATCTGTGTTAAGATAATATCTGTGCTGTAAGATAATATGGTAATTGATAGGAGATATTTTGAGGATGTTTTAATTATTTTTTTACCCACCTCGGTGGCGTAGTTGGCTAACGTGCTTGTCGTGTTGAGCTCAACCGCTGAGGACAGGGAGATCGAGGTTCGAATCTCGGTCGGGTGAACTGGGGGTGGTTTTTCCTAAATGGTTTTCCACTCTTCCTCCACGCAAATGCGGGTTCACTTCCTATAATTCAACCTTCCCAATTCCTAATCCATTAGAGTAATTAGTACTTAAAGCGTATAACCCGAACGGGTAGTAAGATAAATATTATTATTATTATTTAATTATTTTTAAAGACTGCATCTTATTACCCATTCGGGTTATACACTTATGTACTAATTATGCTAATAGTTTAGGGATGAGGAAGGTTGAATTTAGAGAAAATGTACTCACATTTGTTTGAAACGAATGGGGAAACTATTTAAGAAACAGCACCCTCAGAACACCTGACCAGGATTGAATAACGATCTCCCTGTCATCGGCAGTCTAGACTATTGCGAGAGTAGCGCCTTAGACCAGGCAACCACCGAAGTGAATATATTTGAATAAATAAGGAAACAAGACAAATGAGGTCTTGTAACATTATTTATTGAAAACCCTCATATGTTGTAGTTGTATTTTTAAGATATTGTTACTCATTCCTCATAATGTAGCAGAAGAGAATAATCAATTGGAGATAGACATGGCCTTGAGTTAATTTGGCATTTAAGATAATATAAATTTTACTTGGAGATTTAATATTTATTCAAAACCGTTATATATGTTAGGGGTGACTTACTGCATGCATGTTAAAATATTCATCAGATGTCAAATACAAATTAGTAGCAACCGAAGATGCCTTCCTTAAGAGGTGTTGCTACCTCAAACATTCTATTGTTAACTCTTTCTTTATTCTGTGTCCGAACCATGACATTGAGCTTTCTTTATTTTGTGTTTAACATACCATGCTTGGCTAGGATTCTCCACCAAAAAAGGGGGCTCAAATGTGCCAACTACACAAATATCAACTAATTTACAAGTGCCGATGATGGGAAGGTTTTTTGAGAGTTACATGCTATCTAACTGTGCTTCGCTGCGCGTGTCAAAATGTGGGTGTTGGTTGCAACACTAAACAAAACTGATTAATTATACTCCGATTTCTTGTTTCGCTTAACCCTATATTACAAGGTTCAATTTAATATTTAAATAAGTAAGGGCGTGCCAAGCCCACTTTTTCAGTTCAAAGCAAAGTCGACTAAAATTATATTAGATATTCTCAAAGCCAAATCGAGATTTAAATATTTAGAAAAATGTTCAATGCTAAAGAAAAATTACGTGTTGCCTAGCTATATAACATTATATATTAAATATAATTTACAAAATATGATATTAAAAAACATACTTAACACATTTCATCCAAGTTGCACCTTTAGAAATAAGATAAATCTGAAATACTAATTTAAATAATAGGGTTAATTTATATGAAGGGTCTGAGAGTTTGGATATTTTCATTTAAATCAAGCTTGAGTTGAGTACTTCAAAAAGCTACCAAGTTTGAGTATATTTATAGTTTTAAAATGTTAAAATATATATTTGTTTTTTTAAACAGTAAAATAGTATATTTAAAATGTCAGCAGTTAAAACAAACATAAAATGTAAATACCACATCTTTAAATTGTGAGATTTTAAAAATACATGAAAAAAACACATTTACTTTAAATACAAATGACACTCATATTTAGGCCTATAAATAGTAAATACTTTTGAATTTTAAAAAAAATGAAAATATTCTTTTTTAAATTATAAACGACAATTAAAAAATTATTTTAAAATAACTACAACACTCAAACAAAAATATAATAGAAAAAATTATTAAAATGGTTTCAAGACTCATGTCTTTGAAGTCGTTACAATTATACTAAAAATTGTGAAAAAGTACATAAAATTGATGTTTTAATGAGCCAATATTTCCTCAAAATAAGCCTCCATAGCTTTAATAACCCTATAAGAGAATGTAAGAATCACAAGTTAGAAATTTGAAATGTTTCATATTTTGTTTATTAGTCCTTAATGTAATAATCGTGCATGATCCCTTCCACGATTCAAATAATGTTCCTCTATACACAGTTGCACATGCGCTTTTATGGGCTTTCACAAGAAATTATCTTATTACATAATTTATTTCAATTTTATTTATAGTGCATTAAGTTGATGTTAATATGTCAAAATGAAAATAAGATGGTTAAAATAATATTTCTAGTTGAAAATTTGGAATAGTAAATGCTTTTTTTTTAATTTAAATGTGGTAAGTTTGGTAAACTATTTACTGCAATGTTGACCAACACTGATTTTAGACAGGTTGACCAACATATTTTTATAAATAAATAGTAACTAATGCTAGTTTTATTTGTAGTAGAACGTATTAATACAGTATTTATTAACCTACTTAGGTAATTTTATTTTCCATTGCCTCATCATGGAAATGTAACTTCAATTGTGGATAGTTCAAAATGGACAAAAATCTTGAATTAGTCTACCCGCTGTAAGTAGATTTAGCTACCCGCTGTAAGTAGTTTTAGAGCTTTATTATGTTATTAATGTGAAATTTGATATTAATTTTAACAATTTGTTAGGTTACATAATGATGTATAAGTGAAACTACTGCCGATACCATCTACATTAAATAGCATATAATTAACATTGCGTTTTAAAAATTGATGTGTGTGTACATCAAATGAAAGCTCAAAAATGACGAGCCTGCAGAACTTTCCACCTTGATCTTGAGCTCTTTAATGACAAGCTCGACTTGAAATCTGAGTACTTACAGAGCCTTAATTTATATTATTACTAACCCACAATCTCTGGTTTCATAAGTTTCTGCATGGATATGAGAGCGCTGAGAACCAAAACCTCCAGCTTCAAATCACCAGCCTTGATCACAAGCTCTTGAGCAGATTTATAGAGATCAAACAGTTCCTCATAACTTGCTCCTTGAAGTTCAAGTACTTCCGCTATGTTGAGAGTAGTCTTGCAAGCCTGAGGGGGGAAAAAAAAATTAATAACACTATGTACAAAATTTTCCATTTTTATTATTTAAAATGAATGAAATTTTTAAGAAATAAATAGGCCCACATTCAATTTAAAATTGTTTGGTAATAAAAACACAAACATAACTAGCAAAATGTATTAACAAATAAAATATAAATCCAATATTTATCAACTATTTTAATAAACCATTTAATATTTAAAAAAAACATAATTAAAATCATTAAATTTGTGTACGATAGTAAGTACTAACATAAAACTAGGTGGGGGGATATTGTTTTTCCATAATTTAAATCAATAAACTAATAGTAGAACTAGACAAATTTGTAGCAATATTTCTGTGCTTAAATTTGATATATTATCAGCCAAATTGTATTTCATTTATGTTAAATTTATTTACTTTACCATAGGCATGCAACTTTACTAATGACTTACCCGCTTCAGTGGCTGTACGGTTTAAGGCATCACTCTTGTGTTAGAGTGGCCTGCTGATGATGGGGAGATTGCAGTTCAAATCCCAGTTTAGTCCACTGAGGGTGATTTCCCACTCTCCTTCCACGCAAATGCGGGGTGGATTACCTCTAAAATACTTCCTTAGTAATCCCTGCCCCATTATAGTAATTATTGTCTAGATATACAAACTCAATAAGTAGTATTTATTTATTTGAGGTATTTAATGTGCACTTTCTGAACCCACAGATTATATTAGCGCACAAGGATTTCTAAGGACAAGAGAGAAAGGGACCACCAATTTTACTGGGAAAGGTATTTTTCCATAACTTCCGGAGTTCTTTTACATAGTACAATTGACATGGGACCAATGACTTTACTTTCTGTCTGAAGAAAACTGTGCTATGGATTTTTTATTGGTCAGGTAAAATTCCGTCCACCCCGGCTTGATTTGAACCCACAAACATTGGGTCCTGTGGTGAGCACTTTACCCCAAGAGCATCGAGGTTGTCACCAAGTCGTAAGGCGCTGTGAAAATAATAAATAATACTAATCACTCACTTCAACTGGGTTGTTGTTATGAAGCTTCAGTTCCATGTGTAAGTATTTTAGCGCCTCTTTGTATTGTTTATTATCCTTGTATGTTTGTGATAAGGACACATAAACTGGGGCTAAGCCCTCACATCCTTCTCCTTGGGACTCCACACACTAAGAAAACATAAATGTTATGTGGTATTGTTTCCTCTACTCTCAGTATTAATGAGAATTCATGATGATTTCTAAAAAAAAACTACAGGCATGCGAGTACTCAAAAATTTGAGTTCAATTCTAGTTTAAGAAGTTATCAAAACTCAATTTTTTTTCCTTCAAAATCTCAAAAATTTTGAGTTTAATTAATCTGATTTCATTTTAAGCCATTTTATAGTAAATAAAATTTCTCAATATCTGATTTTGTCTGATTGAAAAAATTATAACATTTACAAGTGTCTTGAATTTATTTAAAAACAAGAATTTGCGAGAGACTTTTTTTTCACACAAAAAATTATCTTTCATAAAAATGTATATTTGTGTTATGCATGGATATATTTCAGAAATTTAACTTGAAAAAATGTGTACTAATAATATTGCTATATATTACTCAAACTCGGATAAAACTTTGTTTTCATTCAAACTCTACTCAAAGTGAAAAATGCTTATTTGTACACTCCAACTCCTAGTATGGATATTTAAAAGGAACAAATAGACTGATCCACATTTGTGAGTTGAAAATCTTTAAATAAATAAAACATGTGATTTGATGTGATGTGAACCAAGTGTAGTAAAATTGTTGAAATACTCTCACCAAAAAAATTATTGAATCAATTTTTCATGGAAAAAAAAATTCAAGAATTTACAGCTCTTTTAATGCAGTATTCATAAATCAGAGTTTACTTTGACTAAATTAAATATTTTAGATAATAAGTTTTACTTTTCTGTTTGCCCATACAATTGATGTCAAGTCAAAAATAACTGTTTGCAAAAAAAAAATATTATTTTAAGAAATCTAAATTTTAGCATACCTCCAGCATTTTATGGTAGTATTCAATAGCCTTATCAAAGTTTTTAATGGCAACACAACCATCACCCAAAGTCTCATAGATTTTCTTTTTGGTCACAAAATCATTTTCGGAAAGAGTAAGCAGTTTATCCTCTGCTTGACACAAGGCGACTGCTGTGAAAACAAATGTAAACTTAAAGTATCAAGGGGAGAACCGTTATCGTGAATGTTAAGTTTTTTTTTAATTTGAAGTAGGTATCTAATGTGCATGTTCAAAACTTACTGATTATATCACTATACGGCTTATATAAAATAGCTTAAATTTAGAATTGACTCAAGATGCAGCCCACCGGTCATTAATTCATCACTGTGAAAGAGGAAAACCAGATTTCCCCCACGATACATTTTTTGGCCACACTGGGAATCGAACCCAGGACCCTTGACTAAATTGGCATATACCCAATCGAATGAGTTAAGTTTTTGAACTAAGTTAAGTTGATCAACACCCTAAAGAAACAGCATTTGTCTTACCAATTTTTAGGTTATTTTCAATTGAATGCCTTTCAGATTTATTTGGTGTGTGAAGTTTGTACGCCTTATAAAGAGCTTGCTTTGCTCCTCTGAAGTCTGCCATACTGAAGAAAACCTTGACAACATTGAACAACATTTGAATCAAAACACTTCTAGAATAAATATGTCAATAAATTAAATAATTAGGTAACTTAGGTGATACTCATTATATTATCAAATTAATACCATTTACTGATTGATATTTTGAACCTGTCAATCAATTACATGGATGGGTCCTTTGAATCTTCCAAGCCTTAAGGATATTCGAGATTTTATTCAAAAATATTTCAGAACCAACATTCAAGGGGAAAAATAATCAAATTTTGAATATTATTTCTAAAGCTATTATTAAGCACCAAATCTTACTACCTGTTCAGGTTATACACTTAAGTACTAGCTACGCTAATAGGTTAGTAAATGGGATGGTTAAATTTTATAGGAAGTAGCCCACATTTGTGTGGAGGGAGAGTGGAAAACCATTTAGGAAAAACCACCCCCAGTTCACCCGATCAAGATTCAAACCTTGATCTCCCCATCCTCGACAGTATAGTTCAACACGAAACTAGCACGTAAGCTAGCTACACCACAATGTAGATTGTGTATCCGTCTCGGAAGTTAATTTTTTGTACCCAACATTAACCTTTCCTAACAAAGAAAATAATACCAAGAGTTATAACTGTTTATGTTTATTATTATTATTATTATTATTATTATTTACAGTTTTAAGGCATGTGGATAAAAATGGTCACTAGCGCCTTCAAAACTAATAATTTAAAATCATATCTACTTAAGGAAAACCTCTTTTCACTTTTTTTAGGTAGTTTGTAATATATGTTAGGAAGAAGGTACAGGAAAGGTAGATAGAATAATATAAAAAAGAAAAAACACTATATGGCTTTTACAATGAAAAGAACACGGTCCACACCTTACATTGCTGCCACTGGGCAAAGAGGTAATGGCTGCCTCTTAAAGAAAATTGATTGTTATTGCCCAATCCCCCAACCTAGGTTTCATTCTATGTAAACTAATAAAGGAAGAGTGTGAAATGAACTACACAACTCTCTTAAAAAAGGAAACAAAAAAATACTTTATAGAGGAAAAATAAATTGATAAAGGATGATGGAATACTTGGAAAGTAACTCGTGTTATTTGTTCCTTTTACATGTTCCTTTAAAATATTCCTTTCTAAGTGTTCTATCAACCTTTATCAATTTCTTTTTCTTCCCTCTTGTGTTTTTTGGTTTCCTCTTTTAGGAAGTTGCGTTGCGCGTTTCACACTCCTCCTTGATGAGTTCTGATAAAATAAAATCTAAATCAGGGATTAGGGTGATAACAATTGATTATCTTCAAGAGGTAGTCATTACTCCTTTGTCCAATGGCAGCAATGTAAAGTGTGAATTGTGTTCTACTTTTCAATGTAAAAGCCATATTGTGTTTGTACCCTTTTATATGTTTTCTATTCATCTTTCATGTACCGTCTTCCAAATATATATTTATTACAATTTAAAAGATATTGTGGAGATTTAAAAACATAGTAATGTCCCCATAGGGAAGAATTCTAGATACTAAACACCTGCTAAAAACAGCAAGTGAACGCACTACAATAACTGGATAACACAAATATATAAAAATGTACTAAAATATTAAAACAAAATCTCAGTATGAGACAATTAACAAATGAGTCACTCTATTAGAGTGAGACTTGAATGGTATTTAAAAGACCTCATTCACACTGCTGCATAGCAAAAAATTAAGTTTAATGTTAAAATCAAAAGTATGGTGAAGAGGGGCATATTTGCAACACCTCACCAAAATGTGGTAAACACAAACGGGAACATTGTAAAGGTCACATTTTATGTTTATTATGTATGTTTTCTAGAATTTGGATTCTTATTCAAGAAATGTAAGTGAAATGATGATCGAGATTTGAGAAAGTGGATTTGAACCATTTCTTATCAATGATATTACCAAAATAAGGAAGTCAAAACACAACTTCTTGATTCGTAATGGTATTGAAAGAATCGAAAATCAATATTATTATGATTCTCGATACTTTGATTCTTAGCTCTCAATGAAAGTAATAGTGACTAAGAAAAGCGGCAAAATATAGAATGAGTAATAATCAATTAACCCTCATATTAGTTTGCCATTATTTTATATCCATTTTAGATGATTAACAAACCTGTTTTGTGAATTGAATAGACTTGTGGTTTTGACCTTTTTAAATTATTTATAAATGTTTATCTAAGTGAAGCTTTATTTTTAGGTAAAAATACATTCTCACTATTGTAATTCCTAATTATTTTATTAATCATGTAAAATATACATTAATACTTAAGAAACTACATTTTTTCCTTCGTTTAGATTGTTTTTAATGACTATTTACATTTTTTAGTTTTTTGGTAGGGTATGAAGTTGAATAAAAAAATGTTTATAAGCCCTATGAGGCTAGATGCTTGGAAAAACAATGAAATAGGAAATGTTTAAGAATTGCAATCGAGATACAGTGACGTCTCTAAAAATAAAAACTGGTACTTTTTTTTTAGCATTGCGTCTTATTATCCATCTGGGTTTTACTAATGTAAAGAGAATAGATGGGTAGTGCCATTAGAAAGAATTTGTTGATGTAATTGCTTACGTCAGCCAAGAAACTGCGTCACCCAATACAGAGCAGTTAGTAGTATGTCATGCAGTCCATGTGTTTCACACAGTTCTTTTAGTTATCTTTATGATTATTTATTTATTTGTGTTTTCCTGGTAGTGGTTTTTTCGTGTATAGTTAGTTACTTTAGTATGTTTACCACTCAAGAATTTGTTTTAATATGCCAATATAAAATACCGCAGGGATGTTCTAGTTAATGATTCAATAATAGTAACTATAATACTAAATATATCTATGAATGTTAACTATATGTAGTTGTATTGTTCTTATCAAGCTGTTTATTATTTTATAATAGTTTTTCTTTTATATGATATAATATATAGGATACAAGTCATTGCTGAACAATCAGACTTTTAGGCTCTTGGCTAATTTATTAGCGCAAGTTCTTCAATTTAGATTACATGTGTTTCTAAACATACAAAATGCCTAGCTTTGCTGTTACACTCTGTGTAAATAATCAACAAACTGCAAGGGTAATCATATATCTTTTTACTCCTTTCTTAAAGATCCAGACATTTTCTGTACATGGGAGCGCAAATGTAAAAGTAAAGACACAATTAATAAAAAATTTTGTTTGAATATGTTCCATTCATTTTGCAAATAGTGACTTTGATATTTGTGGTGCTAAATTGAAAGTTAACTAAAATGCTAAGAACTTAAAACAAATTGAATGTTGACAGTTTTAATACAATCGTTCCAACTCGTGAGTAATTTTGAACATATTTTAATAGCTTTTTAAGTGTAATTCATTCAGTTTTTATTTATTGTTGTGGATTTTAAATGTGTATTAATTCATATAATGTACCAAAACGTGATATTATAATTTCTAACAATAATTATTTAGAAAGGACTTAATTTTTCTTCCATAAAGCTTTGTGAATGTTAAGCCACGTTTCCACATGTCATTTTCAGTGATTCACTGTAGATTAATACAGAATGAACGTCAGTACACTCATTTCATTAGACTGAAATATTATTTCACGCTTTCATTAAAAGTTAAAAGGAGTTATACTTTTATTCATTGTTGATTAAAGATTTATTTAGATATTTACAGACAATACATTGTGCTGTTATAAGATTTCTCAAAAATGGTATTTAAGGGGTAATACAAACAAACAGACCCAATTTGAACTGTTAAAGACAATTTGAATGTCTATGGAATATAAGTAATGATCTGTATAGAATATAAGAGCACACAGCACCATTTTAATAAATTAAACAATAGTTTATTATTCTCAACATGATCATGATGATAAATGACACACGTGAACAAATTTATTTAGTTTTTATTTTCATTAAAAATGAATAGCTTTAAATTATTCATTGAAAGAAACACATGAAAATAAGGCTTTAAGTGCTGGATAGTGTACTGAGTGACGTCACACGCTCAGCCAATCAGATGTCTTTCTCCAACTGGCGCTACCTTCTATTATTTACATTGGGTTTTACGCTTATGTACTAATTGGTGACCTGGTGGTCTAGGGGTAAGGTGTCAGACTTATATGCTGGCGGCCGGGATTCAATCCTCTGTCCCGGCACAGATTTATCTGATTACCAAACCATTCCTTCACCTCTGACAAGACATCTTGTGAATGTGGGGAAAGCCAGGTCTCCACCGTGGTTTGGATCCCACGTTAAACTGTAGGTCCTCCATTTCATCTCACAATCACCCAACCATTACACATTAGCGTAAGTGCGTATAATTCGAATGGGTAGTAAGACGCGGTGCTAATAATAATAATAATAATAATAATAATAATAATATGTACTAATTACACTAATGGTCTTATGAAGGTTATATTTAGAGGAAGTGTAATCCCAATTGTGTGGAGAGAGTGGAAAACTCTTTATTAAACCACGCTCAGTACACCTGATTGAGATTCGAACTTCAAACTCCCCATGATCGGTAGCCCAGTCTACAATGAAAGTAGTGCCTTAGATCATGCGGCCATCATAACAGTAAATAGCTTGTAGTGAATGAGTTATATGGTAGATGCTGAGGTTTAAGCCTTGTGCAGCTTCAAACTTAAACAGCAAATCTGAATCTCATTAGGATTTGTATTCAATTCAAAATTGTGAAACTTGATATTTGGAATATTTCCATTGGATTTAATTTATTTAATATGTGACTATGTGTGACTTTCTATTGTTTTAATTGCCTGCTTTCCAAATTGAATACATGCTGGTTCTTAATTAATAAGACTCTTCAATAGGTAGGCCTTCAATATTTTCAAGTGGAAAAAATGCCAAGTTTATTACCTCTGCTTTTGAAGCAAGCGTTTCACAAGAATGAAGTGCTTTGTCTTCTAATCTACGAGCAGTTTCCAGTGCCTTGTTGAGAAGACAGAGGGCTCTACTAGTGTCCTTCTGTCGGTAAAACACCATCGCCAAAGAGGAATAGCAGCGGTACAGGTCTTCAAACAAGTCATGAGATTTACACAGACCAATTGACTGGGGGGAAAAACAAATGGTTTATGTTCAAATGTTATTTTGTAATACATTTAGTAAGAGTAAAAACCCACATCAGTGGCCACATAATCTCACAATATACTGACCCACCAATGACGGGATGATCTGGGTTTGGATACTGGTCGGTTTTCCACTCTCCATCTATATAAATGAGGGTACACTTCCTCTAAAGTCAACCTTCATCATCTCTAACACATTGGTGTAATTAGCACATAAACATATAGCTCGAACAGGTAATAAAACGCAGTGCTAAAATAAAGAGTTAAGTTTATAGTGAATCAAATTTTTAATTATCACTCTAAAAGCCCAAAATTTGATTTTAAATTCTACACTTTATTTTTGCCGCATGTCTTGCTTACTGTTTGATCTATCTGCATATTTAAACTTATAAGTGAAGAATGAGGAAAGTAAAATTTAGAGGAAATGTACCTACACTTGCATGGAGGGAGAGTGGTAAACCATTTAGGGAAAACCACACTTAATAGACCAGACCAGGATTTGAACTTTGATCTCCTTTGTCGTCAGCAATTGATTTGATTGAGAGAATGATGCCTTAGAGAGAAAGAGTCTGCAAAGTTTTTGGTATAGCAAGGCATAAGGGCTTAAAAAAAGTTTGGCGGGCCAAATATTGAGAGCATAGTTTAAGCATTTTTATTCTCGTATTGTAATTAATTACTATTCTATTTTTACTAACACAAATGTTTGTATTCTAAATCTTTTGCTGGCCAAATACAATCAGTTGGCGGGTTGGAACCGGGCCATAGTTTGCCAAATGCTGCCTTAGAGCATGTGACCATTGAAGCAGGTCTTCAACCCTTTGAGTGCAAACGTCACTCAGAGAGATGCATGAAATATTTGATAAAATGGCCAGCGTTGCTCACAGATATCTCATGTTTTCAAGCTCTTAGTTCAGTATTAAGTCAACAGTGAGGGTAGATTTTATTTCCACTGCATTCTCGCATATTCAAGCTACTTTTGTCTTTGCGCGTAGAGTTTCAATATATCAAACATTAAAATTATTTTCTAGCTTTATGAGTTTTATCTTTGGCCTTTTTTGTTGTTTGTAAACATGGCTACTAAGAGGAAAGCTGTGATTCAAGACACAGAAATACTTGCAATAATTATTGATAGCTCAAGCGAGAGGGATCAATTTATTAGTGATTATGAATTTGTAAATAATGAAACTGAACAGGAATTATATTCTAGTGAAAGTGAAAGATCAGAAGTAGATGTGGCAGTTGACATTGTTAACGCAAGTGTGAAAACATTGATTCCTATTGGAATAAAATAAATCTAGTTTTTTATGTTCTTTTCAGTGATTTATTTTATTTCAAGCTATTTAAATTATCAAAGCTTAAAAACTAATGTTGGATAAAACAGTAAATTTTTTTTTAAATTTTGGTTAGTGATTTTTTTATTAGATTAAAAAATTAAAAAAGTATATGTATAATTATATAATAGGGTTGGCAAGCATGTTAGCTAGTTTATGTACAAATTTGAGTGCAAGAAGTAAAAAGACTAATAACTAATTAAAATGTAACACTATCCTATATTTTTCAGCAAAATAGCTTGTACTCTTAGCTGATTTTTTTTGTCATGTCTCTTGGCACTCAAAGGGTCAAACATTACTGTTAAGACCATTTGTTTTAAAGAATGAAAACTCGTTAAGTGTATCGAGTTCTAAGCATATAAAGGAGAGGTCCTTAAAAAAAGTCAGGTTTGATTTCCATGACTACCTAATAAGACTCGCCCAGGGATTGGAATAAGGTGAATTCTGCCCCAGATTTAAAACTACTCCTTAGTCATCTTGACCAATACATGTGTTATCTCATCATGCAGGCAGGAAGGAGGTTTGGGGTGGGAGGCAACAATAATCTAATATAAAATTTTAAAAATAAAACAATTAATGTGAATATACACTTATTAGGTTATTCTGAAAAAAATCATATATGCAGATTTATCAAGAGAATGTCATAGTTTTAACTTGATATGTTATGATATTTTAAGATCTATAAATTATGAAAGTGTAGTATTTAAAGACTTTAAGTGATAGAATCAAACCAAATTTTGGATCACTACCTTACATTTATTCACAGTGAAAATTATGAGATTATATTGTTATATTATTTAGATTTAGTGCATTATATTTAGTATGTAGGTAGAAAAGGTGGTATTACAAACATTATTAACAGTGATAAAACCAAGATATAAACCCGAAAAAAAAAATTGAATTAACATATAAGTTAATGTAGTTTTTTTATTTGAACTATATAGTATATATTTTGCAGAGCTGACAACCTTATAAATTAATAATTGTGCTACCTTCTGTATAAATTCAATGGCTTTCTCAATATCCTTTTGACATTCTAAAACAAGTCCAAAATTGAGTAACAGCCGAGCTCTCATTTCTACCATTTCTTGCTTTCCGATGCCAGTCAACCTATTTTGAAAAACAAAAAGTACATAAGTTGTAATAAAACACCACCCTTCTATATCCTTATTTGCAACAAAAATTAAGAAGTAAATATATCGCTTATGTTTAATGATTGAAAATAAGTTATAGGTTATATGATTTTTCATATTTTAGGAAAGCTTTTGTAAACTAATGGAAATTTTACATCCATGATTTATTGATTGTTTAAATAAATAAAAATAGTAATAGTAAAAAGGGATAACCGGTGCACCTACCTGGACAATGCAGGAGAAGAAGTGGTCAAGACAAAAAAAAACACATCAGACATATTAACCACTACCGGTATGTTTAACCAATTTACTTTTAACAAGGTTATGATTTATATTTATCATCATTTGTCATCAATCTTCTGATTGGTTTGCTACAGCTCACAACTTCTACCTATCCCGAGGCAAGTGTTTTTACATCTTTATGAATGTTCTTGCCAACAAACATATCTAGCTATATGAATCATGTTTGGCGTGCATGGATTTTTCTTCTAACACTTTCATTGACGTCAGAATATACATGGTCCATACCAGAAATACTGGCCATTTTTAGCATAATTTGTGATTTTTCTAATAACAAAGTAAATATGATATAATAATGATACTTCATCCTTTTAAAGATTAGATTATGCTCTTTAGTTTGAAATATAGATGAATGATTAATGAAAATAAAAAATATTTTAGTAAAAAAATGTATTTAACTGTTTTACTGAAAAAAATAAAAATTGAACCAATATACATTTTTTGTAATAAATAGTGTGTAATTAATAAAGTATGTCAATAAAGGGTAAAGTAAATATTAATCATTACTAGAAATTCAAAAGAGCAAAGACAAAATTTTATTTACCAATAAAATTTTTTTGTTTGAATGAAACAATTCAAAACCGGACTCAAAACACAAATCAACTTAGTAAATATTTTACTGATCTCGTGTCTCTCGCATACCAGATTTTCCCTTTAATTAACACAAAAGAATAAATGCGTAAAATAAATAAAATGTAATAAAAATATAGGAAATGCCAGATTTTTATACAATGTTTAAATAAGATAAAAACTAATGAATAAATAAATGAACAAATATTGCCACAGAATACATTAAAAAAAGCTGAGAACTGTTCAGAAAATTTCATGTAGACCAAAATATATTTATGAAAAATATTAACTTACAAAAGTAGTGTGAATAGATAAAAATAAATAATTATATTAAAACAATCATTTCTTATATGATAAATATAAAATGCAAACAAAACCATACATTCACAAATAAGAACACAAACTAATCTCAAACAGGGTCACTAAGACCCGATTCTATGGCAGCTGTAAATATCAATATTTACTATCAATAGCGAATACATGTGCAATCTAGTGAAAATTTTGGTACTAAATATCTATAGACGAACTCCAAACACTGCTAGAGACATATTAAAACATCCGAATACATTTAAAATACATGAAAAAAATGAAGACATTTCAATATGTCTTTCACGTTCCTCGCGAGTTTCACACCAAGACATTTAAAAACAGCTCTACTATGAAGGGTGTTAATATCTATTCTTATTATAATATATTACTAAGGTAATGTTAACAAACAGCTTGAACAGTAATAATTTTTACATTTTTTAATGTGCATTTAGGTACTTTATATATATATTCAGATTTTTTGTGAAACAGTGGGTCCTTGAACAAGGTCAGCTCAGCCTCTTAAGGACAAATAAGTAGGTATTTGAACTAAAAAGTAGCGGCTCCAATCTAGAAAATTGGGAGGGTTCATTGTGCTGACCACATGATTGACAAACCCATATCCACAGAAGTTGGCTCTATCTTCGTTCGGTTGGTATGACTCGATTATGGGCTCACACCATGGAGTAATATTTCAATAGAACATTCAAAATTTGATGGATAAAAGAAAATAATTCATCTTACATAGAAGATCTAATTAAATTATTAATATTCTGAATGGTAGGATGCTTTCAAAAAGAAGCAATCCATTCCTGTGAATCACTTTTACTTTTATCTCAAGTTTTTTAACATGAACTTTCTGAAACAAATGTTTATTATTATATCAGCACACAACTTATAAACTTACTTAAATCTAGAACTGACACAAGATCCAGCCCCCAGCCATTAATTTTTCTCTGTAAATGGAAGAACTCACATTTCACTAATGATAACATTTTCAACCATGCCAGGAATCAGACACGCTACCGACTGAGCTAAGGTGTTGGGCCATTTGACACTGATCAACAAACCAAGACAAAGTATTTTCTTCGGCTGCTAAGAAAGATAGTCCCTCCTCACATTCTTCTCCTCTCACTTGCACATGTTCTGTTATCTGATCCTCCCATCTGTTTCTTGGTCTCTCTTCTAGTATTTTTGGTATTATCTACTTTTACATCCTCATTACATGCCCATACCATCTCACCTTTGCTTCCTATACTATCTCGTGTACTTCCTGTGCCTCCACTCTTTCCCAGATAACTTCAGTCTTAATCTGGTTTCTCCTCATGATAGCTAACATGCTCCTCATAAACTTTATTTCCATGACTTCTATTTTTCTGGTCTCTCATACATTCAATGTCCAGGTTTTTAACCAATACCTAATGTAACATCATCAATGATGTAACTCACCTTTCACATACTTTGAGACTCTTTAAATAAGCCTTTTTTGCCTGATCCAGACATGCTTCATACTCCGCATTTTCAGTGTCCATGCTTTCTGCCATACAGAAGTATGTCCGACCAATAGTAGCGAGGGCTCTTTGTTGTTCAATCAAACTGTTTTCAGCTCGAGCAATTTCTAATAGTAAGAAAATTAAAAGAAATATTAAAATATTTTAGCTACACTGACATAGTGAATTTGGGATCATACAATGAACCAAAGAGACTCATTTGGTTTCAGGACATAGCTCAGTCTTTGCTGAACCTATAGCTAAACTAGCTACCACTCTAGTGACAACTATTGGTTCATATCCATATCCATATCCAAGACCCACATCCCAACTATCTCCTAAGGCTATAAAGGTTACTAGATCTACTTTCATGTCAAGGCATGTAGCTGTAGCTGTCACTTTTGATAGATATTATCAATACTTATAAAATAACAATATTAATAGAGTGAAATGTTACCAACTCGGAAAATACGGAGCACTCCATACTAACAACAGCTTTCTTTCATTTACACTCATGTTTATAATTATTTTTTATAAACATACTGTGTTTAATTTGAAAGCACCAAGCACTCACAAATATAAAAAAAATCACTAGAAATCAATAAATTAAAGCAGCTTAGCTGACCCATCTCTTTCCTATCTAAATTAACAAATTGGCTTCTATGAATTTCCAATACATACCTGGAGGCGAGAGTGTACAAAGAGAAGATATAGGGAGTACGGAATCCTCGTATAATTTTATGAGCCCTCTTAGGGGGATCAAGCCATATGTATGTATAAAAAATGTATTACCTAAGGGTATGGTAAAATTTTCTAGCAGACCATCCCCTAGAAAAGTTAGCTTTCCACACCCTTGTCTGGAGGTTTCTGGACATTGACTTTTAAATAGTTTTGTTTTATGTTGAATTTGTTCGAATGTTTTGATTATAACTTCTATAAATCAAATTATAATGACTTCCCAAAATTAAAATTAAGTTAGTAAAATAGTGAATGTTACCTAAATGTTTCTTCTGATGTACTATGGCCTTAGTAAATTCCCCCATGTTGCTATACACCTCTCCTATCATGCGATTTGCCACAGCCACGTGTAAGGGCTTGTTGAGAGCATCCCATGCACTCTCTTCTTCCTAGAAAATAATGATACAGCCAGTGATAGAGCATTAGGTTGTGGTGAATGATGTCATAAAGAGGCTGATGATTCAAGTAACAATATGAAACATCTAGGCAGGGAACCTTAAATTAAACATCTAAAAAGAGAACCTTAAAACACAGCAGATAGAAACAGAACCTTCTGAAAAATACAGAAAGAGAACCTTATGGAAAATCAATAACAGGAACTCTATGGAACATCTAAAAACAGGTAACTTATGGAACATCTAGCAAAGGATCCTTAAGCAACATCTAGAAAGGGAATCTTCTGAAACTCATAGAAAGGAAACTTCTTAAACATCTAGGATGGGAAACTTCTGAAACATCTAGAAAGGGAATCTTCTGAAACATCTAGGCAGGGAACCTTAAATTAAACATCTAAAAAGAGAACCTTAAGACACAGCAGATAGAAACAGAACCTTCTGAAAAATACAAAAAGAGAACCTTATGTAAAATAAATAACAGGAACTCTATGGAACATCTAAAAACAGGGAACTTATGGAACATCTAGCAAAGGATCCTTAAGAAACATCTATAAACGGAACCTTATGGACCACCCAGAAAGGGAAACGTCTGAAACATCTAGAAAGGGAATCTTCTGAAACATCCAGAAAAGGAATCTTCTGAAATTTATAGAAAGGAAACTTCTCAAACATCTAGAATGGGAAACTTCTGAAACATCTAGAAAGGGAATCTTCTGAAAAATCTAGAAAGAGACCATTCAGAAACACCTAGATAGAGAATCTTATGGAAAATCTAGAACAGAACTTTATGAAATATCTAGAAAGAAATCCTTTTGAAATGTCTAGAAAGAAAGGCTTATGAAACATATAGAAAGGGTTATTTACATAGAACATCTAGAAAGGGAATCTTATGAAATATCTAGAAAAAAAACTTATAAAAAACTACACATGGCCACAAATCATCATGTTTCCAGCCTATAGCTGGGTCAGTTTGGTAAAATGCCTTCATCTTCCTCTAAACTCCCATCACTCTTCCTCTTTTAATTCATCCCATTCTTCTTCTCTCACTTAAACACTTTATGTTATCCGCTCCTCCCATCTCTTTCTTGGCCTATATTGAGGTCATTTTCCTACAAACTTCATTTCCATTTTCTTTAGAATCTTCTCTTTTTCAATTCTCATTTGCCCAGACCACTTCAGGCTTGCTTTCTCTAGTATCTCATGTGGGCTACTCCCCATACTGACACTCTTTCCCAAATAACTTCATTCCTAATCTTGTTTTTCCTCGTGACAGCTAGCATGCTTCTCACAAACTTCATTCCCATGGTCTCCACTTTCCTAGTATTGCTTACATTCCATGTCTTTGTTTCTGCCACATATGTGACAATGGGCACAAAATATGCCCTCTATAGGCCTATAACACTTTCTTACATTTCTATTCTTCATAGCAGGTCTCCTACACACGTATAGAACAACTCTCCCTGTTGTCCTCTTCTTATTTGATCATCTCCAAATCCAACCTTCACCTCAATCTCGCTTCAAAGATATTTTTCTTTCTGTACCTTTCCCAACTCTACTCCATCCAACTTTATAGCTTCGCTACACCTTATTCTTTTCCTTGTCATTACCATCCCTTCCCACTTTGTCATAATAAATTTTATTCCACTCTCTTTCACTCCCTCATTCCATTCTCATAGCTGTTCCTGTACTTCCTCTTCTTCCCTCCCGAGCCCTCCCTCCATGTCATTAAGTCACCAGCAAACATCATGGTTTTCATTCTTTCCTCCCCAAATTTTCCTGCCACTTTATTCATGACCATGTCCATAATTACAGGGTCAGGCAGTCAAACGGCAAGATTCCAGGAAGGGATGACGGGCATGGTGGAGGGTTGTGAGAGCGGCAAACTCGACTTTGGGCGTCTAGACACCTGGAATTTAGTAGCCATAGAGCATTGGTCGAGTGAGCAGCATGCGTTTGCCGTAAAGGCGTATTAAAAAAATGAGGATAGTTTTGTTAGTGCTCAGTGCGCCTTCAGACGAGAGTTTGTTTACCCCCGTGCACTCCCGTGCCTTCTGCAAAAGCTATCAGCCTGTGGGTGAGGAATTTTGAAGCCACTGTTAGTATCACACAGAAAAGAGGTGGTAGTGAAAAAACCAGCCGAACCCCTGAGTATATTGATCGTGTGCACCTAGCCTTAGCAAAAAGTTTGTGAAAATCGGCTGGACAGCAAGCATAGAACTTGGTCTCAGTAATCGAACCGTAAGATGGATTCTGAAGAATGACCTCCACTACCATCCATACAATATTTAGGTAGTGTGAGACCTCAGACCTAAGATTACAATAGCAGATTACGCTTTTGTCAACAGATGTTAAATCTCATTGAACAAAATGAAGAGAACTTAGTGGCTTCACCAACAAGCAGAATTTTCGGTACCGGGAGGAAAATAACTCACACAATCTCCACAAAAAACCCCTTCATTCATAAAAAGTGACAGTTTGGTGCGCAGTTTCCTCTCATGGAATAATCAACCCTTATTTTTTTGAAAATGAGCAAGGTAACACAGTGACGGTGAATTCTGATTGTTACTCTGACATGTTGGCAACTTTTTCCCTGCCTGAACTCGATGAATATAACTCAAATGAAAACACACTTTTCCAGCAAGATGGCACAACTTGCCATACTGTCGAAGTTTCAATGTATTGGCTGAGGTTTGCATTTCCTAGTCGTGTCATCAGCAAATTCGGCGATTTCCCGTGGCCTTCCCGTTCACCAAACTTGATGGCTCATGACTA
The DNA here is from genome assembly GCA_902151425.1 of Timema shepardi. Classification (NCBI taxonomy): domain Eukaryota; kingdom Metazoa; phylum Arthropoda; class Insecta; order Phasmatodea; family Timematidae; genus Timema; species Timema shepardi. The sequence continues at coordinate 166,635 of CABFVX010000955.1, forward strand.
TTTTCTCTGGGAATACCTTAAATCTCAGGTTTTCATGGAGAACCTGCCAAGGATCAGGGATGATTTGAAGGAGCGAATTCGGCAAGAGGTTAATAACATTCCATTGGAAATGCTAGACGTCATGGGCAGCTTCGCTCTCAGACTCCAACAATGTGTGCGAAACCAAGGATGCCATCTTACTGACACCATCTTCAAAAAATGAACATTTTACAGGCACACTAATCTTGCCGTTTGACTGTCTGACCCTGTATTACAATTAGTTCTGGTGAGAAGGCATTCCCCCTGCTTCACTTTATTTTTTATTTGGAACCACTCCATCCTTCCACTCTCCATCTTAACACAACTTGTGTTATCTTTATCATTGCTTTTCACTCTCATTACAACTCCTCTTTGCACTTCAGCCTCCTCCATTGCTTTCTAAACTTTATTCCTATCTGCGATATCATATGACTTTTCCACATCCATAAATATCAATAACAAGTACTTCCCAATTCATAACTTCTTTCCAACAGCTGTCTTATGGTAACAATCAAGTCTAATGTAGACCTCTATTCCCTAAATCTGTGCTGTTCCTCGCTCCACCTTCTTTTCATTTTAGTTCTTATTCTTTTTCCAATATATTCTATTATATTTTTGTACAGTGCACATCAGTGTTATACCCCTTTAGTTTGAACATCTCTTTCAGTTGCATTTCTTGAAAATAGGTATTATAACTCCTTTTTTCCAGTCTGATACCTTGTTCTCCTTCCAAATCACACTCAGCAACCTGTATAACCATTGTATACCAGCTTCGGCTATAGTTATTTATAATTTCCGCAGTCAATTTGTACACACCTGGTGCTTTTCCTTGTTTCATCCTCTTTAATGTGACATCCCTTCTTTCTATGTGGTACTTTTTTCCTCTTAATGCTATTTCTTCCTTCTCCTCTGTTTCACTCTCATTCCTTTCCTCTTCCAGGTTGAACATCTTCTCAAAATGTCATCCATAGTTCCTTTTCTTCTTCTTCTGTCTTCAAAGTTCTTCCTTTTTCATCCATATTCTAGTGTCTTGTCTTTTCTCTGTCCTGTTTCTTACCTGGCTTTATAACACCTTATGGTCACAAATAAGTAATCAAAATATATTTCCCATAATAACATACTGCATATTATTTTAAAAGTGTCATTTTTTAAAACAAAAACAAGATATTTTAGTAACATTTGTATTTTATTAACCTAGTGGTTTAATTTTTATTTGATCAACAACAACCAAAATAAATCCCAGTATCTTCTATGGACAGAGAGTTTCATTACTTGACCTTTTTAGAAGAAAACCTACTTTGTATTCTTGCAGCGCTTCTTCGTAACGTCCACACACATTGTAATGTTCAGCAAGTTTCTTGCAGGTGGTAGCTAAGAGTTCAAGGTTGACCTCTTCAAGTGCTCGCTGCTTTCTGCGGCTAAGCTCTGTGAGAAACATTGAAAATGAATGACATTTTTTAAAATATTCTCTAATCAAATGAGAAATCACAATGTAGAGCTACATAAAAAAAATACACAATCCTGTATTTGCATATTTATTGTTGTAATCAGCACTGTGTTTAGCGGGATCATCTCTTGTTTCATGTTGCTACCCTTAGTCCCCAGGCAAGAGGTCTCAGGGATGCAAGAAGCCCTGTACTTTCACAACAATCCTTTTTCTTTATGAAGCAGCGCCCATCCAATTACAATCATCACAATCCTAATGGAATATTTATTTTTTACACCAATTTTAAGAAGTGGAGCATGAATGCTCTACTTATCAGTTCATGCATAAGCTGATGTTTCGCAACACTTGAGTTTTTAAGACAAAAATGTGATGTGAATAAATTTTATTGTTTTAAAAAATGTAAAAAAACTTAATTTGTTTAGGTTCTTAACAGATTCCTAACAATTATGTCAGGTACCTACATTCTTTAAAACCTCCTCCCTCCACTAAATGACCATATAAAAAAATCCAAATTGCTTTTAAAGATACTCAATGTTTAAAACATTAGCAGGACAATCACCCCTTTATGCCAAAATTTAAAAAATACCCTATAAAATTTTGTAAAAGGTGACAATCCTGTACAAGTGTAACTTTTCAAGTTTACAAATATCCCATGTACACCCCATCTATGGTAGGAGTATATGTAAGTGGCAGCAAAAGTTACCAAATCTACTCTGATGGATCCATTTGGCAAAACATATTATCTGTGAGACCATGATTTGTTGTCACTTTTGTCAATCAAAACTTTTACAGCAAATTATTGGTTTTTTATTATGTTTTTGTAACTTTTTTACATCTTTTGCTAGCTGTCATTTATTACCACTCCAACGATGAATAGACTTTATGTACCTATATAAATGGAAATTGCTAAACAATCTAAATAATTTGAAAAAACTCCAGTGTTTTTATAATAAAGATTCAAAGGTGTGAAATAATAAATAAATTTTAAAGGAAAGACTGTAATATGATAAAACTAGATTTACTAAAGGCAAGAAAGATCAGTAAATTGTGATGAAATTACTTACTTTCTTCCATTGTTCAATGTTAAAGGTTGATTGCTTTGTATACTTCAATTTAAGCTGCTTTATTAATTCTGAAAGTAAAAGAAATCAATACCAGATTAACAGTGGCGGATTTAAAACTTTTGCGCCCCTAAGCACAATTATAATATTCCCCCTCCCCCCAACACATTTTTTTCAAGAGTTTTAAGAGGTTTGGGAGGAAACACGCCATAAACTTAATTATTAAATAAAAATAATGCTATCCAAAATGTGCCGCCCACTAAAGCCTCCGCCCTTAGTCCCGTGCCTAGTGGGCCTATAGTGTGAATCCACTTTTGAAGATGAATAAGATTAAGATTATTGTTCTGGTGTGATTGGCAACTGTTGTAGTGTGCATAGAATATATTGCTCATTGTTGGTCACATTTTAACTGGCATTATTCCTGTTGATTACAGTGCAAATTTAAATGAAAGCGAAAGGCTCCAAAATATTTATGCCAGGATCACGATCAACTTAACATTCACTTAGTGTTCAATCACAGTAACATTGAGTTCTCATGTGTTTAAATGGTGGCCATCATGATACATTTAACTTAACATAGGGTATACTTGATGTTAACTTAAATGAGTTGTCACTGGTTGTATGGAGGGTACAAAGCATACTAATGAGAAGTTGGACCTAAAAATGTGATACTATGCTGAGAACATGGTAGGCTATTTCCCAGAGAATGTATTTTGAGTTGTTTGGATTCATGAGGTTTATAGAGTTTCATAATATATTACTGACTAGAGGCATGTGGTAATAGAACAATCTTTTCATTATGTTTAGGTTTATATATCAACAGATTCTATCTCGATGCGCACACACTTAACAGTTATTGGTATTCCGTAGAATCATAGTCGTAGAAATTTAAAGTATATCCAATCATCTACAGTGTGATGAAAGTAGTAAGGACTTAGAAAAAAGAATCTGTGGCCAGGTCCATCTGCTACTACTCTTATGAGCCATTATGTACTCTACTGATACAGAGTCTGTATTCAGGGCTATTCCTAAATGCTTGGGTTTCATTTTGGTGAAGTTTTTTCCCCCAACCAATTCAAATCCATTATCTGTGTTTTGCTCAAATTGTTATGTCACATGAATGTTATGTTGATCATGATCCCGGGATAAAAATATTAACTACAGGTGACTAACAAGAAAACCTCCTAAAGGCCCAGACACAGACTTCGTATCCGTAGGTCCGTGGTCCGTACTCCGTGCTGCTGGTCCATAAGAAATTCTACTCGCGATTACAGTCTCAGATTCCGTAATCACGTGACCGTTTCAACCAATGAGATAGTAAGAGACTTCATCCAATCAAAAAACTTGAAAGAAAATAGTCTACAGCACGGAGCATGCGTCAATCAGTCAGAAGTCAGCTGATCAAAGAAAAAGAAACCAAAAACAACTTTGATGATAAAACTTCCAGTATTTATATTAAAATATGGGTTAAGATCATAAGAAATAAATTCATAACTTTATTCTAACTATCAAACTTAAAATAATAAGTGTTTGCAATAGCCTGAAAATGTTAAACAGATGTAGGCCTACTAATATTTTGGATGAAAAATCACTAGTATCCATAATTTATCAATTACAAAAAATTAAATGACGCTAGTAAATAGAGAATAAACCAAATAGAGGTGTTGAACCTACAAAAGCAAAGCTAATATTTCTGAGAACTTGGGTATTTCTCAGAAAACACTTTCCTAGAAGCCGCTCTTCCCCAGGTGTTTAGATTTTTAGAAAAATGTTTCTGAAATAGGCCCGCGTGTAAACATCTTTTCATTTTGTATATGTTTCCCTAGCGGCGGATTCTATCACTGCTAGTCATTCTTTATTTCAAGGCGCATGCACATATTTACTCGGCTGTGATTGGTAGTCCATATAAACGAGTCCGTAGAAAGTTAAAGTTGGGCAACTTCTATGGAGTAAGGACTTACGGATAAGGACTCTGTGGCCAGTACAATCTAATATGGTAGCATCGATTTCTTAGGGAGCACGGACCTATGGATATGGAGTCTGTGTCTGGGCCTTTACACCTTTTTGAATCATGGCATAGTATGTTAGGAATTTACCTTATTCCAAACAAGTTAACATTTTATAATTATGGATCTATCTTGAGTTAAAATTCATACAATTAAGATACACTATTAAATACTAATAGATTTTGTCAATAAAAAGTGTATTTGTAAGTAGTCTACTGCATAGGCCCTGGTTTATTAAAGTCTATAAGAAAATCTTATGTATGAATAGATAAGGTACTCTCAAGGGTTTGTAACCACGGTGAGCTTACGCTCATTTACATAACTATACAATACGAAATCAAATCGAATATACTATAAATAGAAAATAATTTATGTACCTTCATTATTTTAAATCTCCTCTTGTAATAATTGTTTTACATCCTTTTAATATTATCTATATCTAATAAAGTCTAAACACTCATTTTAAACATTTTAAGAAACTGGAGAGCTTTAATTTTCCTTGATTATTTATAACCAAAATTAAAAACCCAATTAAAGCAGATATGAATATTTTTTTGAGATATTTATCAATTTCGCGCGAAAACCTTAGTCTTTTGCATTGTGACCAATCGGTACTAAGTTTGTAAGGTATATTTAATTTCTAGAATTCAAATATTTTATTCAAACATTTAGAAAGATAGTAATTTAATTAATTTGATAGTCAATCGTTTCAACTTTAGAACATGAACTAAATCAACTCTATACAATATTAATGTTAATTTTTTTAATAATATAAATGTATCTTAAATAAATTAGCAAAAACCAAAGAGTGTATAGCTATTTTTTTTAAATAGGGTATATAATTTTTTGTTTGTGAATGTTGGTAGCAGTGTGTGATCTGAATATTTGTTGTTCATACTTCATTGCAGCCTGGAGGTCCAACTCCAATCATTGTTTCGAAATTTTGAATATTGACATTCGTATTTACAAGTGCTTTGTTTGATTCTTTACAAATTAATTATCTTTTATTTTGACTCGTTTATACTGTCATTGGTAAATTATTCTTGTTCGAATATATTGTAAGATTTTATTTAATGGATGTGGTAGGTATTTGTTTTAATTTAAAGATTCTAATAGCATACATTGAATGCCTATAATGTTTTATTGTTAGCGGAAATATAACCATATTTTCATAAACTATAAGTATGCACTAGTCACATCGGAGATAGGAGGTTTACCGCTGTCTCTGTCCAAGAGTTCTATTACATGCTCTTCCTTTCAGTGGGGATGTTCTGACAGTTTTTCTCTTCTGTCTGCTGGGACTTCACTAGCCTTCTTTTTTTAAGTCTTATCATATTTCCTTAACGTTGCGTATTTTAAAGGGCATAGGCCTTGGCTCAACACAAATAACACCCCACCCTAGATAAGCTTAATAAAGAGAGCAGTAACCTATATCATGTGGGATATGGGGGCCTACAGTAATATTTTTTCTTAAATTGAATATAAAAAAATCTTTATTGTACCTAATTACCAAAGTGGATTATTATTCTAAATCAACACACAAAGATTTAAGGAATAGCAATAGAAGTATTATGGGTTTTAGAGTTAGTATTAGAACATTTATAATGTAGGCCTACTCATCTCTGTGACAGGATATTGATGCATTATTGTTTAAGAGTGCTTGAAACATACCTAAATGTTGACTGTCAGAAGTGAGCACCAAAGAAGCCACAGGGCTACTGTAGCTCAAAAATACAACTCCATACTTAATCCAACCTCACTTTTTTCATACTTCCCCACTCCCTTCACTTCAATAACATCCATACATCGAGTCATGCTTGCTCTTTTATTCTGAAAACTCTTAATGTTTCTCTTTTTCACACATTCGTCAACAACATTTAGCCATGTCTTACATGGCCTACTCCTTTTAATCCACATACTCTACCTTCATATTTATTTCATGATTCAATCCACTCTCATTCTCTCAACATACCCAAACTAACATAACACTTTCAAACCACACTTCTCCAGCACCCATTCATTACTGACTTGGTCTATACAAGTTATTCCACATAGGTTACATTTCTAATATATCTCATTCCAACCGCATTCACCTTGCTCTTGTGTTTCTTCTGTGTATATTATTAATAACAAGCATAATATATAAGGCTATAAGACATGTTTTATAAATTCTTCGAAAATACTGACCGGTAATATGTATAATAGGACGCAAAGAGGGTGGGATTCTAGTACAGCGTGTTTGTTTTCTAAGCTAAGGGTCTCGAGTTTGTGTCCTGGCATGGTTGAAAAGCTTATCATTGATGAAATGTGGGTTTCCCCTTTCACAATGATGAATTAACAGCTGTGGGTTGGGTGTTGTCTCTGTACTAGATTTAAGTAGGTTTAGAAAAGATGTGTGCTGATATCAGTCAGTTAGAAAGTGCTAGTTAAACACCTCAAATATATATATTTTTTAATTCAATAATATTTTTTGCCACATATACACAAAAACAATCAAACAAATTTCCAATGATCACAAGATTAATATTGTAAAATAATTCTATAATTTTAAAAATAAACTCGCTTAAATAACAGAAGAATCTTAGTACTTAGAACACAAATGTTCAAAAGATTGTCACAACATGGCACCAACAGTATTTAAATATGTGATAGGCCTAGTCAACTCTTTTATTATTATAAACTAGGTATGTCATCTCAATAGAACAAAAGTTAACCTTCCAAGCTCTAGTACTCATTTCATAGTCTTCATGAAATTTCAGGATCATTAAATATCTTACTCTAAAATTCTTTGTTAATTTTTTTACTTATTTACATACTAATTTTTTTAATTAGAAATTTGCTTTTGTTATGTGTACCGTAAAATGGGGCTACTTTCACACAATATTTTGGTTAATTTCATGTAAAACCCCGGTATTGTTAAGAATCTAACAATTTTTGTATTACTTATACAGGGCTCTAATACACACAAGATGTGCATGTTTGTTTTATTTTTGGGCTCATGGGATAAATAAAAAAGTGCATGTAGTGGGGCTACTGTGATACTCATTTAAACTAGTAATAACTGTAGTAGTAGGATGAATGAGGACAACTTTGACATATTCAATACAAAGGTGGGGTTATTATGAACACATTGGAATAAAAATCTTTTGAGTTAAGTTATTTTCAGTGACGTTGCGGTCCTTTTTCTCCGCTAATGTCTAAAAACTGACATTGACCTTTAAAAAAATTATATATCAGTAGGAAGTAGGTTTAGATATGCAATAAAGTGCTTTTTTTAGTAGTAAAAGAGCTGTATTACATTGAAAAAAAAAATTGAAAATCTAAGTGATAAACAAAAAATTCACTTTTTTCAGGGAAAATGCCAAAATTTTTGGGATCGCTAAAATGACCCATTTTAACAAAATAAACACTATCATGAGAACTATAGGTACCTAATAATGTTCTTCAAATGAACCACTAGGGATTCCTATAAGTTATTCTGTTTTTACTAATATCATCCAATGCGTGTTTCAAAGTTTCTTCACTGAAAACTTTATAGTGCCGGGCACCGTGCTTACACCTATATTTGCGCACCATATTCAAATACACTAAAATACAAAGTGAAACAGTACCATTCTTTTTAAAACTCCACTATTACACTTCAATGTTCATTTCTTCAACAGAGAAATAACAAAATAACAATATCTTCCACAAAAATAAAAAAAATCCTAATAAAGTGTGTGTTTATAGTAACCCCAATTTTGCAAAAAAATACCACTTTGTAAACGTTTGGTAAAATTGTTTATTTTCAAATAGCTAAAAAGGTATCCAATATACCAAAATAATGCTAATAAACCAGGCTACAATAAGTAACATTTAAAAGTATTATACATGTTGTAGTATGACTTGTGCACATAAAAGTTTGGCCCTGAAATTTATTGGCGGTTTTTTGGCATTGGAGAGAAAAAAATCCTGTTACTAAATCATTCATAATATCATATATCTAAGTGTATATTCTGAACGCTAATGGCATTTTGTATCTAACGATGTTAAATATAAGGCAATCACTGCTAAGTTTTGGGAGTAGTCACATTTTAAATATTTTTTACTTCTGCATGTCAAAGTATCCCCACTTTACAGTATCAATAAAAACATATTTTATTTTTCAGAAAATGATAGAAATAAATTAAAGAATTCCACCCTCCTTGTGCACTATTACCATGTTACATTTATCCCAATGTATTTTAGTGTGAAATCTAGTTAAATAATGGTAATTAAAAATACAAGAAACCAACTTAATACCTTATAAATATGTCCCAAATATTGGTTTTGTTGATTTTGAATAATAATGCATTTTGGTTGTGATATTTTACTAAGAAAATGTGTTTTTGATATTCAATACAACCATGTACAAGAACTGTTTTAAATTGATTCAAGCAGATTGTAAAGTTACTCAATTAAGAAAAAAAACCTTTTGTAATAGCAGACCTCGCGTTTTACCCTTTCAAGTCTCATTGTCTATGACATAAATTGCTGCAAACTGGTTCAAATTTCCAACAGGGAAGCTGACACACCCTTCCCATGTCCATCCGGCCAAGTACAGATCATAAACAGCTTCAAGCGATAATCATTGGTCAAAGAAAGTATTCCATAAATAAAAGTTGTGTGTGTGTGTGTGTGTGTATGTAAAGTCTTGTAAAGACAATATTCTATGTGTAGCATGCTTGTCACATTAATAGCTAATTACAAATTTTTATATTTAATTTACACAACTTTGCACAAATGTACCTGAGGTTTTACCGATAAGTGATCAATTTAAACATGACATATATGTGGAGGTTACCCTTGAAAACATATTTGTTTGTACAATAATGGTATTATCTTAATATATGTTTCAGTTAGAGAATATGATCACTCTAGGATGCAAGAGGCAACAAACAGCAGCGCTGGCACTTCAGATATATATAGAATTGTGTGAAGGTCAGTTTTTCAGCAAACCCTAAACATTTTCACTGTTTGCTTGAGAAAATAATAGTGTTGTGCAAAGATTACCTTTTTAATGGCCACATGGTATAAGGCATCACTCTCACAATAAACAAGACTGCCATTGATAGAGAGATCGTGGTTCTACCCCCGGTCAGGTGTACGGAGTCTGCCATTGATAGAGAGATCGTGGTTCTACCCCCGAGTCAGGTGTACTGAGTCTGCCGTTGATGGGAAGATCGTGGTTCCACCCCCGGTCAGGTGTACTGAGTCTGTCATTGATAGGGAGATCGTGGTTCTACCCCCGGTCAGGTGTACTAAGTCTGCCATTGATAGAGAGATCATGGTTCCACCCTCGGTCAGGTGTACTGAGTCTGCCGTTGATGGGAAGATCGTGGTTCCACCCTCGATCAGGTGTACCGAGTGTGGTTTTTCCTAAATTATTTCCCACTCTCTCTCTAGACCAATGGTTCTCAAACTCTAGTTTGTGGCTAGGTTATGAGTGGTCCACGAAGTTTTCTATATTTTCTATGGAAAATCTGTGTAGCACGCAAGTAATGCGACTTTAAGATAAGCGGCGTGTACAGTGGTTTATCCCACTAAGATAAGAGAGTACTAACTCCACCGCCATTCAGCTCAAGCCATAAAGGTCAAGTGCGCTGAAGAATGTGCAGTACAATATACATATAAAGCAAGAAACCTACATCTACATAGCATTCTTATCAGTACTGAGTAGTCCTTTACTTTCGGTAGTTGTTTATTCTTATATGTTCTGTGTATTGGGGGGTTTGGTTTAATATTGTATAGGCCTACTATTTATATTATTATTGTGTTACTTGTAATTTAAATTCAGAATGGGTCGGTGGTTTAACAGTGGTTCATTAAAACGGAATATAAGTGGAAGCAATATGACTCCACATGGGCCTGCTAAAACTAAAATTATTGACAATAATTTTAAGGCATCATTCCAAGTGGCTTTACTTGTGGAAAAAACTGGTCAAGGTCACACCATTACTGAAATATTTGTGAAGCCAGCAGTTGAATTGATGGGGATTATTATGATTGGAGAAAAGGCAGGGAGAGCAATAGACAAGATTATTTTGTTGAATGATACAATTCAGTGTCACATAACATCTTCTGCATCTAATTTGGAGGAGCAATTAATCACACCTGTGGATGGTAGTATTATTTGGCTTTACAATTGGATGAAAGCATGGACATAGAAAGATTGTATCAACTTTTAGCATAATGTAAGATACATTTATGAAAATGAAGTTCACAATGACTTTTGATTTTGTTTATAGTTAGAATCTCTCAGCACAGGAGATGACATTTTTGGTATGGTTAGTGATTATTTCATAAAACACCATTGGATTGAAAAATACTGATGGTGCACCAGCTTTGTGTGGGGAAAAAAGGGTTTTACAGCAAAGGTAAAAGAGTTAATTGCCTGAATGTAGTACAACTCACTACTTTATCCGCAGAGAACAGTTAGCAATAAAAGGACTGCCTTTTGAACACGATATTGTCTTGAAACAAGTAGTTAAAGTGGGGTTGGTTAAATTAAATTACGGTCATTGAACTCTCACCTTTCTAATGTATTGTGCGAAGAAATGGGAATTGATCACAAACATTTACTTTTACACCTAGAAGTAGTATGGTGGTTGTCAAGGGGCAAAGTGCTTTAAAGAGTTTTCAAGTTGAGGGATGAGATCAAGATCTTCCTTCATGACACTGATGAAGTAAGTAAATCTCTTTTCCACGATTTTAAGTGGCTAGCCGAGATGCAAGATCTCAGCGATATTTTCAGCATCTTAAACCGCCTAAACCTGTCACTTTAGGGGCGAAAGGTAAACATTTTTAAAGTGCAAGCTAAAATAAAAGCATTTCTGCAAAAAAAGTGAACTTTGGAGTAAATGGCTGGTTCATTTTCTGCGCTTGATAATTTTTTGCAGTCTGCAGGAAAACAAATTGATTATGAATTAGTGCAATTATTTCAGAACCATATAACAACTTTGCAAGATGGCATAAAATATATTTTCCAGAGCCTAGTCAAAGTAAGGAATGGATTAGGAATCTTTTAATTGCTACATCTGTGATTGAGTCATTCAACCTCTCAAGCTCATATGTGTGATCAGCTTATTTAATTGGCATCCTATGGAGCACTAAAAATCACGTTTATTGAGAAATCCCTAATAAACTCCTGGATCCATGTGAAATCAGAGTACCCTGAACTCGCCACCAGTGCCCTCAAGCACCTGCTTCTGTTTCCCACAACATACAATTGTGAAATGGGATTCTCTGATAGGGTTGGACTAAAGAGTGTGAAAAGGAACGGGCTTAATGTTGAGCCTGACTTAAGACTGAAACTATCTTCCATTGCACCGGATGTAACCAAACTGTTCAGAGATTGCAAGCAACATCACTCTTCACATTGACATGGAGAGTAGGCCTACCTAAAAAGTATTCGTTTATTTACTTTCTTGAAATGTCCTAATACCATTTTAATTCTAAAAATAATTATTCTGTTATTGTTTCTTGTTCGCTGTTCTTAAAGAGTTCCGTGAAGCTATTTTTTTTTTAATTCTCTTATTAATTTTTGTTCATCGTCTTGTATTATATTCTTATCGACATCTATATATTGAAAGATGTGGTTTTGTGTTGATGAGTAATTTACCATGTTCTTTCGTGTTTAAAAAAATCGGACTTTTTTATTAATTTATTTTAACCTTTTTACTACAAAATAATGTTAATATTAAGTTTTTATGATAATAATATGTTGTTAAATTATTATTCATACATTTTGGTACTTAACTGGAGAGGTTCTGAGATAGGTGGTCCGTGTCAGGTTGAGTCTTCACCTAGTGGTCCGTGGTAAAAGAGAATTTGAGAACCACTCCTCTACACAAATGTGAGTACACTTCCTCAAATTACAACCTTCCTTACCTCTAACACATTAGCATAATTAGTTCATAATCTTATAACCCAAATGAGTAGTAATATGTCGTGCTTAGAAAAAAATGTTGTCACATAACACTACTTTCAATTTTTAAACTAACCATCAAGTGCATCTAGGTAAATAGAAAGGTCTAGCGAAAAATACACTCTCTTATATTATATGCCGATACTTCTGAATTCATCCATATTTACCTGAGCTGTGGAGTCTTGAGTCGGAAGCAATTTTTTGATGGAGTTGGTAAGAATGTACCAACTACGGCTTCAAAATTTGTACATCCATTACTGTTTCCAGCCTGTGGCTTGGGTCAGTTTTTTTTATACAAACCATATATTTTCCTCTACCTGTTTGCTAGGCCTGTCATAGCTTCATGTCTTAGCGTTAAGACTAAGACAGGCTCAACATCCAATCCTCAGCAGTTAATTTATTAGTGTAGAAGGGTTAACCCACATTTCACTAATGATACATTTTTTGGCCATGCCGGGTATTGAACCCAGGACTCTTAAAGGGTTGCCACTATTTTCTTATTAAAAAATTTCCTGTGTTTTCCAGAGGAAATTTTCATTTTTTCAGACACCTAATATATATTATAAATATAATTATAGAGGCATTAAGTTAAATTTTGTTTTAGAGAAAATTTTAGAAATGAAGTGTGTTACTTTGTCATTGGAGGCATGTTTTATTGCGCATGGTAAACACATGTTTAAGAATTATTTGGAAAAGGAATGAGAAATGAATGACACACATTTTCTAGAAGGAAAAATTGGTTATAGTTGCTGTAGGCCCTAAATGGAATGAAAGAAAAAAAAGTGAAAATACCAAAAATACAGTTTTGAGTTTAAATGTGGTATCTATTTTATTTTAGAACAATGTCTTACTTGATTTTAAAAACATTTAACCAATCTTAATCATTGTATATGTACTGTATCGTCTAAGTAGCCCACACAAATCGTGAATAATAATTTACATTAATGAAATTAACATGTGATTTTCCTTGCTCATTCAGGTGCATTTCCTCTAATTAACTGCCATCCTCATCCCTACCATATTGTAATATATATATATAAACATGATAGTCAACTCTCAATTAAGTGGGGTAACGGAGGGCTACTAAACCTTGTTATATCAATTTCCATGGTAAATCTGCAAACCCATCGAAAACTACCAAATACAGTTAGTACTTGATTAATACACGATACAACACAATCATACATAAATATATCATAACTGTTATTGAAAAAGCAATCATCAGTAAAAAATACACTTGAACAACTTTTTACCACAAACACAATTATTAGGCCCAAGGCCCAAGATACCAATTTCGAACCAAATCGTTAAAGCTCATTTTAAAATATTTCAAGTTTTTGAAAAAAAATCACTCATCATAAACTAGCCCTCAACAAAATTTTTTGCCGAAAAAACAGATATATGATGTTATTTGGAAGGTCAATTAGTCAATATATATTTATTTTAATCAATCTTGTTTGAGCCATTTTCAAAAAATATGGAATTAAAAAAAATCACTTTAATTTGAGGGTTAGGGTCAAAATAAAATAGTCCTGAGGTATAATCATATCTAGATATAAAGTTTTGAGTTTGAAATTATTTTAATATCTTACACTTTAAACAAGACACTAAACTAGCACTAGGAATGATACGATACCAGATGTTTTAGTATTGATACCAACCTTTTGATATTTTAATAATATCAGTACCTTTTACCCGATATCGAAGGATTTTAATTTACCTAGTTTTTTACTTTTACTTCCTTTATTTTTCCGATCACTTATTAAATTTATTCATCTTGTCTTATTATTGCCTTTATCTTTCTATCGCTAAATGAAGGAATCAAAACTGGGAAATATTGATATACTTCTTGTAAAATTAATTTATTTTCTTACTCAAATATAGACATTTTGTCAGTATCACATACCCCTAACTCTGTCCTGAAATGGAGAGAAAGAGAAAATAGAGTTGTGACCTTGGAGAGAAGGGTGGTAGAAGTGGGCTAGTCCATTTACAGGGCGTGGGGGAGGTAAAGTAGCTATGCACGGACACAACCCCAATAGGTAATTTTTACAACCACTCTAATTTTATGACAGACTAGCCAACTGGAGGCAATATCTTCATAAACTTTTCACTTTCCAATATACTCAATTTTTTTATCCTTGTCATGGCAGCAACCAGGTAAATCCACCTTCGCTAAATCGGTATAGAAATGTTAAAACCCACAAAGATTTAAACAGACAATATTGATACCTTGGCAATTTCTAAAAAAAATTAAAAATAAACAAAATGGCAAGGTAGGGAGGGTACAGTCTTAAAACATCACGCTTCAAAAACAATAATATCTTTCAACAGGAGTAATCTTTTTTAATTAACAGACAAATAACACACCAAAATCTAAAGCCAACCGGCAGCAGAAACATGTGCCAGCAGCATGGACTGGATGAAGTTGGGAGATGGGGGTGGAGGAAAGGAGACGTTTGTGGGATCGGTGGGGGTGAGTGGAGGAAGTCGAAAAGGCGCGGCATTCTCTGAACGAGTCGTCTAGGTTGCACTTAGGACTTGCCTCAAGCTGATGAGGTACTAGTAAGCTTAATCATCATAAATGAGACATGTTCTATTCAGAGTGTTGAGTTCTCCAGTTACAAATTTTAGTTTATATTTTTCCTACTATTTTAAACTTGCAAGCACTGTATTGCCCAAATTCACTAACTAATTCCAGTAAATTCTAGCTTTTTTTTGTGAAATTCCCTGCGTTTTCCCGACACAAACAAATTCCCTGTGTTTTCCCGGTGCGTGGCAACCCTGTCTTAGCTCAGTAGACAGACATGCTACTGACTGAGCTAAGGTGTCGGGTGGCTTCAAAATAAAAACTTATAATATTATAACAATATATGGTAATTATATCATTTTAATGTTATACTTTATTCTTTTCAACTAATAAATTTAATTTGTATAGGCTATACAAATTTATTTAAAGATACATTCACAATGTCAAAGGCGCTTTCCATATAGGTATTTGTTTTGAAGCATTTTACTGCAGTACATTTATTACTAATCACTATCGTTTATATATTTATAAAGGAGTTGTTCAATATAAAAATAAAGGAGTTGTGTACAAACTCTGCAGTCTTGATGCTTACGTTGGGGTGTTAATTTAATCTCCTAACTGGTATTGAAATACTCTTTGGTACTGTAACGGTTTTAAAAGTAATAAAATGTCTTGGTAAGTTATATTTAGTGAGATATTTCAAATCTGTCCATCACAACTCAAAGTTTTCTTCTTCCTTCAAAGGTTATAGATTGTGTGTTAAGTCAAAGCAAAGGAGCTTTGACCTTTGATTTCACTATTTTAAAGCTTCAAGAACCCCTATAGAAGAGATTAAGATAAAATGAATCATATTATTCTTTATTTAAAGATTATGCTATATATTTCTTTGTGTTACAGTACAAGCTTTGTGGAATGTTGAATATTTTTACAGTCAAGAGCTAGATATAATCTATTTAACAGGCAAGAAAAAACAGTCCTCCGTGACGCCTGAAATATATGTACCTGTATCAGCCACAGCAGATATAACACCAGAGTGGATTGAACTAGTGCAAACTATTCTGTGCAAAGACAAGGAAACGAAGGGGTTTGTTGAAGTCTCTATTATTTTATGAAATTGATTAAAATCATAATAAATCTAAATTCATGTTAAAAATATTTTTAATAAACCACGCTGTTCCATTAATCAATTAGGAGGTATCTGTGTGAAAATACCTTTGATGGACAAATTGGTAGGCTCTTTCATTCTTGCTCATATACATTTATTGTGTGCTGATTAATCAGTCAGTTCAGAAAGTGTACATTAACAACCTCAAATAAATAAAATTAATTTGAAGGCGTTCTTAAATGTCAACATTTTAATAGACTATTTATTGGGAATAAATAATAAAAAGTCCAAATTTATTATAAACTGGAATATCATTATCAATAATTATAAATCAGTGGTCCAAACCACAGTACAGACAATAGGCAAACTACTTTTATATATTCATACTTAAGTCATATGATCTGCTGCTGATATATATTATTAATACCTATAAAATAACAGTATTAATATTGTAAAGTGTTATCGATGTTGACAGCTCAAATTATGTTTGTATTTTTTGAAAAGTTGGAGTGTAACAAAGTTCAAACACAGAAGAAAAGGATCCATTTTTTCCGCACTCAGTAGGTCTGGAATGGGCTCAAGCTCAGCCTCAAGAGGACAAATGAGGAGCTACTTAAATAAAGAAGTAGCATCTTCGATTTAGAAAACTGAGATTAACAGGCAGTGGCTCGAAGTGCTGACCACTTGACACCCTCTATCCACAAATGTTGCACTATCATCTCTAATAGCTGTGGCCGCTTATTCGGTATTGCTCACTTGCAGACTCACACCACAGATTATTTTTTATAAATATCAGATTATAAGAAACTTATATTGGTAAATTAATTTGTTTCATCATGTATGTAAACTTACCTAATACTCTTTTTTTTTACTGTGTAATCAAAGTACTTGAATTAAATTACTTGTTTTTCAGAGTGACATTGGCTATAAAAGAACAGGATTCTTCAATAGTGTACTACCGAATAACACAAGCCCTAGTCCCTCCAGATTCCCCGGAAACAGCCAAACGCATGAAGATACGTGAAGACAGGCACCGGTGTCTGGAAGGAGAACTGCGAAGACGAAGACAAGAACTGTTCAACCAAGCTCAAGAATCGAGTTAGTTTTCAAATATAAACAATCATGATAGTGAGCAAAAACTTTAAAATATATGTGTGTGTCTTATAATTCTTTACCGTTTTTTCATTCCCTACCTATTTGTTACTCCTCCACCATATTAATTAAGAGAATCATGTTGCATGTTTCACATGCCCTCCTAAAGATTTCTGGTTGGCTGAAACCTTTGACAAGGAATGCCTCAACAAACTGTTTCCTTTAAGGCCATTTGTCCATCATAATTTTATCGCGTAATTTTAACAGGTGTATAGTCATAAGCAGGGCCCAGAAGATGACATTACTTTTTTTTCTGTGAAGTCGATCTCTATGTTAATTTATACATAAATACATTTTATGACACACTGATTTCAAAACACTACTTTTATTGTGCATATTTTTTGCATTTTTAGGTTTTTTTACAGTTTATGGCATTTTTTTCTTCTGATTTTACATAATTTTTAGAAGCATTACATTAAAATAGAAAATCGCAACAGGTAATGCACATATTCACAAATTCATTATTTGCATTTACTTAAAGCATTAATTTTCTCTTGTAATTATTAGTACGGCCAGTCATGAAACAGTGAGCGTATCCTAATGTTTTCTGACAGATCAGTACTAAATACGAAAGGAATTCAGAAGGAAAAGCAGGGCTGCAAAATATGTTCAGAGATCCAATATTTCCCCAGAACATAACATTTTCATAAAAAAAAATCTCCAAAAACCATAGCTCTCAAAATAAAACACTGAATATTTTACAGAGGTTGAAGGGATTAAGGATTATTACCTGCTACATAGTTTGGAAAATTCAAATTTAAACATGATTTTAATCATAGTTATTTTCATAGTACCTACCTTATAAAACATTTAGTTGTCTCCCAGAAATGATAGGCAACTTTCCCATTTCCTTGGGAAGTTTGTCAATGACTTTTGACGTCTTGTAGACCTTCAAGCAAGAACTAGAAGAAAACCTGGTAAAGTGGTACTTTCCTCTATTGAAATGTCTGTCCAAGGATTCCTTTAGGAGACATTAAGCTTTGTGGACAGGTGGGCCGGGCCATTCCAAGAAATCAAAACTTTATGAAAAATAGTTTCATATTTAATGTTGCAGTTGTGTAGGTAGGTGGTGGCCTATAGCTGATCCAACTGATTTACTGCATATTTTCATGGAATTCTCCAGAACAAAAGGGATGTCAGGTATGTGATGAAACAAGTTTCCATTTGTGAATGCTTCCTTTATTACAGAATTATCAAGTTCAGTTTAACTTCCATAGACCGTAGGTTTTTGAAAAAATGTGTGTTTAAATATATATATTTTTTTTTCAAGATTTTAAATTGAGAATCTACTGCATAAGTAGTTATTGTACATCCACAATTTTCATTAACCCAGGTTGTTGTGTTCGTAATAACTCTTAAATTTGCTTCTCTAAAATTTTGTCAAACTGGAGTACTTGTTAAATAATTGCTGCTGAAACATAGGGGCATATTTTTTACAATTGGAGATTCTGTTATCCTAAGGTCTAGTGTTTCTAATAAGGTTTTACACAGGGTTTCCAATTTGTTCCTTGCACTTTTGAAGTAGCATACATCTGGTGTGTAACCTAACATGGCCAGGAGAACTGACCTAGAGAATAATATGGAATGTGTCTGGATTGAAATCCCAACATTTGATAGCCAAAAACTGTTAATTGGGAACATATATCTTGCTCCACAAATAACAGTCAAAGCATTTGAGAACTATTTTACATTTCTTGAAGGTGCTTTGGTTAACTATCCCTATCGAATAATACTATTAGGTGATTTTAACTGCCCCAAAATTGATTGAAAATATCATTATGCTCAAAATATTTAGCATTTCTACATTAAATTAAAAGCTACTCAATTTCTTACTTCGACCAACATAATAGTATTAGAACAACTTAATGTAACTGATGATGACACTAACCTCCTTGACCTTGTTTTGGCTAATTTCAACCACCCCTTAGTAACTCAAAGCTCTCAATCACTAGTAAATATTGATGTAGCACAACCGCCCTTATTGAGTTCACTTGATGTACCTATTGCTACTAAAATTAATGACAGCCCCACCACATATATTAACTATGAACGTGGTGATTACCTTAATCTTTACAATGACCTGGCAACTGCTGATTGGTCTTGCATTTATTCTACTACGGATGTTAATTTGGCTGTAGATAATTTTACCAATCTAGTCCAAAGGAAAATCAAAACACATATTCCTCAAATTATCATTCTTAACTCATCCAAATATCCGAATTAGTTTCCTTCTACTCATATAGGCTAAGTTAAAACTACTTTGATTATAAACAGCCAATTGGATGAACTCAATTGAAAATAGTATTAAATGTAAACCCAGGGAATTTTGGAAATTTGTTAAAAACAATCGTGTGAATAAAGGTTTCCCATCTAACCTAGAAATTAATGGCAGGATTATTGCTGATCCTGTATTAATTGATAATGAATTTAGGAGCTACTTTCATTTCGTTTATAATTCAGCCCTTCCTGTCTTACCCTGCCCCGTTATTGAAACGAGCGTGCCCTTATATCCTTGCCACATTATACCCTTGGATGTTGCTAGTGCTATAAAAAAAAGTTATTCTAGATGTGCCGGGACAGATGGAATTCCAAGTTTTATTGTTAAAGGCTGTGCCAGCATTTTTTTAGCCCTTTGATAGCCTATATCTTTAACATTAGCCTTTCAAATGAAACTTTTCCTCTCACATAGAAAAAATCTGTAGTCATACCTATTTATAAAAAAAAGTGTCATACCA
Organism: Timema shepardi; assembly: GCA_902151425.1. Taxonomy (NCBI): domain Eukaryota; kingdom Metazoa; phylum Arthropoda; class Insecta; order Phasmatodea; family Timematidae; genus Timema; species Timema shepardi. The sequence goes on from CABFVX010000955.1 coordinate 186,634, forward strand.
CAGGGTTCTAATTTAGGTCTTCTTCTCTTTAATGTGTTTATTGATGACATTGGTAAATATTTGAACTCATCTAGTTACTTACTCTTTGCTGATGATGTAAACATATTTAAAACTATCAGTTCTATTGCAGATTGTAAAGAGCTACAAAATGATGTAAATGGTATTCTACAATGGTCTTTTGAAAATGGAATGTCTATTAATAAATCTAAGACCAAATACTATAACTTTTACTAAGAAAACTAATCTTTTCTTTTTTACTCATTAATTGGGTAATGAGAACATAGTTCGTACCCTTTATATTAATGATCTTGGTGTTCTTCCGGATAACAAACTTTTTTTTTCCACTATCATGTTGACCATTTAATTTCCCACTCATTAAAATTACTTGGACTTATTAAATTTATTACATCGTAATTTAAAAAAGTTGACTGTTTTTTATGTCTGTACTACACCCTGGTTAGATCTAAGTTAGAATATACTACTGTTGCTTGGAATTCCATTACCTTAACTGACTCTCTTAGGTTGGAAAATGTTCAAAGAAAATTTGTCGCTGCGTGCTATGATAAATACTTAAGTAATCAGATTTATTATGATTATGATAAAATTCAAAACCTCTTAGGGCTCCAAACTCTCTTCTCGTGTAGACTTTATTGTGATGCCCTTTTTGTTTTTAATATATTCAATAGCAAAATTTATTGCAAATCTGCCCTTGATCATGTAGGCATTTTTGTCGGGCTTCTCGTAATCCAAAATTATTTTTTCTCAAAAGCTCTTGTAAGGTAAGGTATAGGTCGTTGTATCCAAAGCACCAATTATAGACTTGTCAAATTCGACTTTTATCATAAAATAAAAGCTAAACTCAAAGAGTTATTTAAGGAAATCCCGTATCAATAATTTATCACTTAAGAGGTTCTGCCTATAATATCTAAATTTTACAATATTTTGATTTATTTTTTGCATAATGTTACTGCTTTTAACCATTCTTTAGTTTTTAATTTACTATTTAAATTCTTTTATTATTATCATTATTAATAACTTTTTTTGTAACTATTAATCATTATATAACATTACTAGCTGACCCGGCAAACGTAATTTTTAAGTAATTTCTAGTTATTAATAAAATAGGAATGATTAATAGTTAATATGAGAGTTACACTGAGATAGCAAAATAATAATCGTCAACGTTACTACTACACTTGATGCATAAACAATAATGATGGCCGACAACTGTGTAGGGAGTGAGAGAAGTCTTATTGTGTGAGAGAAACAGGAGACCGGCTTCGTTCTCATCCCTACTCCGTGCTGTTTACTGGGTCAGAAGTGACACCTGTAGACAACTGGCGGGGATAACTAATTAAATGACGATTGATCAGTTATCGACCGGGGATGAAAAATGATTAAATTACTAAAATGGCTATTAAAAAATAGGGGTTGGTGATAAAAGGGTAAAAATTTAGGGTTGTATGTATTTTTTAATGCGACATAATAAAAAAAATAAAGATATTAAAAAAATGTCTAAAAATTATAGAAAAATGTTAAGGGTGGACAACCCTTATCACTAAGGGGTATGAAAAATAGATGTTGGCCGATTCTCAGACCTACTCAATATGCTCACAAAATTTCATGAGAATCGGTCAAGCCGTTTCGGAGGAGTACGGGAACGAACATTGTGACACGAGAATTTTATATATAAGATTTAGCCATTTTTGTTTATCTTATTTTCTCTTGTAAATATATGTATTTGAATAGTTTTTTTGTACTTTCAGCGCTGGCCTGTTATAGGTCCTACGACTGTTGGCCAGCACTATAATAACGGAAATTGAAATTATATTTATTATTTTACAAAGAAGTATTACATCATTTTAGCTTGATTTAATGTAGTGAAATTATAATGTTAAACAGGGGTTTGTTTAAAATATAATCCTGTTAGCTAGAAATGAATAAGTAGTAGTATACTTTGATTTTTTTAAAGTAAATTTTATAAGCGTAACAAAGATTACAAATCTAATAATATTTGTCATATATATCATATATAATCATACCGAGGTAAAATTCCTTAACTTTTGATTATTTCCGCATCCATATTAAAATTATTTTGAAACTTGTTTACCATTTTGTTTGAAAATGAATCTTAAAAAAACCTTTATCTGTATTTGTTCTTATGAGTTATTAAAATCATTTCTGGAAGGTTTGAATGAAGAATTTAATTATATTTTTGGTTTGAAACTAAACATGTATTTTATCATAAAATATTATATTTGGGGTAAGCTATTTATAAAAACCAGCAATCAAATTTAAAAAAATTCAAATTAATTATGTTAAGGCTATAAGTATATATTTAGACATAACCTTGAATTTGTTTTTACAATACAGAAAACAGGGTGGCTGCAAAACATATTATACAAAATTCCCTGACTTTTCCAGGCACATCTTTCAATTTTCCAGGGGTGACCTGGCGGTCTAGGGGTAAGGTGTCAAACTTCTATGCTGGCAGCCGGGGTTCAATCCTCGGTCCCGGCACAGATTTATCTGATTACCAAACCCTTCCTTCACCTCTGACAAGACATCTTGTAAATGTGAGGAATGCCAGGCCTCCACCGTGGTTCGGATTCCACGTTAAACTGTAGGTCCTTGATTTCATCTCACAATCACCCCACCATTACACATTAGCGTAATTGTGCGTATAACCAGAACGGATAGTAAGACGCGGTGATAATAATAATAATACTTTTTTCCAGTTTTAATGGTGGATGATGACTTGTTTTATTTATTATTGATCACATATTAAAAAAAGTTTGTAACTACTAAACACAAACGGTTTTATCAGTTATTTAAAAAATTAAAATTTTATGTTATTTAGGTACTATTTTAGTGTTTAGTTGCGAAATTAATGGGATATTTTAGGCATAATTTTTAATTCCCTGATTTTTCATTATTTTTTTGTTAAATTCCCTAACATTTCCCTGTCATCCAAAAATTCCCTGACTTTTACAAGTTTTCCCTGTCTGTAGCCACCATGATAAACTTACATCTTACTACCTAATGTCTGTTCAGCGTAGGAATTGTTTTCTGGAAGGTCTTTTTTCCTACCAATATCCTACTATATAGTAGATTTATGGTAGGGAAAAAGGCCTTTCAGAAGTCAATTCCTACGAGTGAATGGAATATATCTACGGCTAAAAGTATTTACTTACTTTTATTCGCGCCGTTCAGTTTAAATGTCAAGCTTATTTAGTCTGGTTTGCTATGTCGGAGAGGTTGGGATTCGTATCCCAGCTGGGTATATTGAGGGTAGCTTTTCCCAAATGGTTTCCCACTATCTCTCTCTATAAACATATTTGGGTACATTTAATCTAAATTCTGCCTTCCCCATCCTTATTATATTATGCATATGCGTGTAGCCCTAACGGGTTTTGAGAGGTAGTGGAAAAAGTGAATTTTTAGTTATTGTAAAATGTGCCAACATATGAACTAAGAGTGGATAACCATTGAGGAACTATTCTCTCATACATCTGGTAAGGTTTAAACTTCAACTTTCTCGCCAATGGCTAACCAGACTAGGTGAGTTTGAAGTTTAGTTGGCATGAGTACCAATGCAGGTATATATTTTAATAGGCCTACCATTAATTTAATTTAGCTTTAATTTGTTAATTTGTAAACGAGAGAGAGCACAACATCATTCTATTAGTAGTATCTAGTTTTATATTAAGAAGTTGAGAAGATTTACTTGAAGATTACAGTCTACAAAATGTTTAAAACCATAACAGTTTTATGTAATAATAATAATAATATTTAGCACTGCGTCCTACTACCCGTTCGGGTTATACGCTTTAAGTACTAATTACTCTAATGGATTAGGAATTGGGAAGGTTGAATTAGAGGAAGTAGGGAGAGTGGAAAACCATTTAGGAAAAACCACCCCCAGTTCACCCGACCGAGATTCGAACCTTGATCTACCCGTCCTCAGCAGTCGGGCTCAACACGACAAGCGTGTTAGCCAACTACACCACCGAGGCGGGTAACATTTCTATGTAAAAAAAACAACTAAAATCTTATCTCAAACATATTCATTATTTACTTTATTGATTTAAAATGTTCCAAATTTACTAAGTTAGTAAAACCTTTAATACAAATAATTGTCAAGCCTTTATAATTTTTTCTAAAATTTAAAATGTGTGTAAGCGTCAAGTATATAAAACTAGCATTCAATAAAATTAATATGTTAATATGGCCTACCCTTGAATGTTTAGGGGGCTGAAAATCTTTTCTTGGTTTGAATTCAACCATTTCATTTTAATATTTTCATTATTTGGAAAACCAAACACATTGACATTAGGTTTATTTTTATATGCCTAGTTTCCCTGGCTATTTGGTACACAACACTTACTAAACATCTTTAAATATAAATAAATTCCGTATTAAAACACCTACACACAAAGAAACATTTTTTAGAATGCATTTGAAAATGTATGTAACACTTCACACTAGTTACACTGTTGTCTAAACATCGCAACTCATTATGCACACCAACACTGCCTAACTATTTATGGCACATAATGATTGTGTCGGTGTTGATTGTCATCGGCCTTTGTTTTTCATACAAATGAAACAATATCAGAACCAGAGCGTACTAAAAATGCCAAATTCCCTCAGGACTGCTTTAATATTCCTCGAAATGCGTTCGGATATAATCTGCACCCCTGAGAAAAAGTACACAAGAGTGCTTTGGAACGGACACCAACAAAAAAATTACCTCAAATATTGATTTTCCAAAGTCCTTCATCTTCTAAAACAAATCATTTCCTTTTAATCAAGAGTTGTGAACAGTATTGTTGTCAGCTAATATTCCTAAAGGTAAAGTAAACCATCCTAAATTTTGTGAGTTTTTAGAAAGACACACGAATCATTTTATACAAGATGACTCTACTCTGTGTATTAGCTTTGTGAACTTGTGCTAGGAGAAAACTTTATGGATAAAATATGAAGCAGGGTGTGAAGGGAAAAAAATCTGGGTATCAATTGATGAGATAATAGAAGTATAAGGCCCCTATGTAGGTAACGTAGTTATTAGAACTCTTGAACAAATACTGTTGGTCAAACATTTCTCTTGAATACAGAAATCTGGGATAAAACCAACCTCTCCACAGTCAGAAAGTTGTTTGATAAATCCATGTATCTGCTTTGGCCTGAAGGTATAAAGCAAAATGATGTTCTTCTTTTTGTAAGTGATGCTGCGCTGTATATGGTCAAAGTAGCAAATGTAATTAAAGCATTGTATTCTAAAATTATTAATGTAACATGTGTCAGTCATGCAGTTCATTAAGTTGCTGAAGAGATGCGAAAGAACACTTCTTCAATCCTGACACTGTTTAATTCTGTCTTGAACTCACCATTTTTCTTTGTTGTCAATCACGCTGCCTGCGGATGTTCTGCTTCAACGAAGTAAACACTAGATATAAAAAAATTGAATGGAGTATTGTGCCGGATAAACTAACTTGATGCAGTGGCAGTAGAACGGTTTAGAGCCGGGAGGGGGCAAATATTTCCACATAAAAATCGTAATATATATTTTTTAGAAACCAGCCCCCCAATAAAACACTAATAAACATAATTAATGTAAAAAAACTAAGCCTGAAAGAAAGTTCCTCAAATGAATAAACAACACATTATTTGAAGCAATCGACCAAGCCACTGTGGCCATTAAATACTTTAGTTGGTCTGTGTCTAAACGAACATAAGGTAAATTGTCTTAGCTGAATCAGTCTCAAGAACAATAACCCGTCTAGCAAGTGAGATAATAGGGTAGGTGGACACACATGATCAAACATACGCACAAATAAAATTTGATAGACTTTACATGTCAATGTGTCAATGTAAAATCAATATAGCATAATATATCTGTATGGTAGTAATTATAAAACTCTCTTCAAGGAGAAGCTCTTCTCACACATATACTTCATAGTTACCTGTTCACTTTATGCTAAAAACCAAGTTAACCAACACACAATCATACCTAATAAAATGGTACCACACTCAGTGAGGTATGTAGACAACTGCTTGGCGCACGCTCAATCACAATTTTTGCGCAATAAAGTTTCTTTGTAGTGTTTCACACAGCACACGCACCGACTAGGAGTAAATGCATAGTTTGAACAGCAATGATACAGCTATGGCTTCATCCAAACTATCCTAGCTTTGGTATAAAAACAATTGAAATATAAAATATTTTTTTCAATCGTCCACAATGTATATAAGCCACACTGGGAACTTTATAGCACATGTCAGAAGGGGGCATCGGGAGGGGCAAAACAATGCTTTGGCCCACCTGCTTCTATCACATGTGTGCACAATACTGTCGACGTTGCTAGGTTATTCTAGCTTATTCGCTGAGGGAGGAGTAATGTTCCTTTCCACTCTCCTCCTTTAACCCCTGCTCATTTGGTTTACATATAGAGGGTTATCCCAAGAATCGGACACACCCTGACCAGGAGAAGAGTCTCTTCAAGTTCGCTATCAACACTCGAACATTCAAGACATCATACAGGAATGGATGGTATCGCCCGTTTGTTGCAGAAGATATGGCCACAAGTAGTGTGCTTATTACTTTAGCTCAGCTGGTATAACTTTGATTATGTTAATATATCTTTGAAAGACTATAAGTTTTGTTAATGGTCATTCTATAAATCCTGTGTTTGTGTCGAAACATTTGATTTGTTAGTTTGTTATAACCCTAAAATGTTGTAGGGTACCTACCATGTACCTGACTGAGTTCATGTTAATATAGCGTTTCATGTCTAGTCAGTTTCATTACAGTTAGTAGTCGTGTAGTACAAGTTTATTCAACTTGGGCAGGTCACCGAGTTACCATGTTGTTAAGGGAATAGAGTTAACTTATAATTATGTGTTAATCTCAAACAAAAATAAACTAATTGATATATTTATATTCATTGTTATATCTCTGCTCTTGTTCATTAAACATTAAGCACCTATATAAGTCTAGTAGACTCCCATAGCAAAAACAAACTGATGCTGTCTCTCTCTGGTGTGCTCGAGTGCATTGTACACCTAGGTACCTTCAAGTCAGTGAGCCATGGACTGACAAAGGGAGAGGCCGCTTCCCGCGCTTATCAAGGTATGTATCGTTGTTTGAAAATTTTATGTAGGTTGACAGACCTATCTATATCAGTGGATATGTGATATTTTTGACACAATTGTATTTTGTTTTTAGAATGGATTCTGAACAATCTGGTTCATCCCGCTCATTGCGACCACGTGCAATAAGATTGACAGACACTGCAATTGCTTTGAAATTAGAAGGGTGGCCTCAAAACGAAGAAGATGGTGATTTTAGTGGGGAATCAGATAATGACGAAAATTTTGTAAAAGAGACCTCACTGTCAGATTCTGATTCAGAATGCAATTTGTCTGACACTGAACTGGAAACTGTTCCAGAACAATCCGTGGACCTGGAGCATGATGCTGGTACACATGGAATGGTTTACTGGAATAAAATTAATTTTACAATGCAATTAAAGGAGGTGTTGATGCTCTCGATGAAAATTGTTCAAAGATGACTTGCAAAAGGAGATCACGTCAATGCCCTTGTACCATATTTTATCAAATGTTGGATATAGCTTCAGCTAACGCATACGTGCTTTCAGGACTCTCATCCAAACGCTCTGAATTTATAAAGGATTTGGATAAAAGGGTTGGTTTATGAGCACTTGGAAAATAGATCCTAATGTCCCAGATTACATCAAGAGCACAATTTTGCAAATCTTGAACAAGCCTTATCTGGCTCAAAATGTGAACCTGAAATCTGAAAAATTGCTTAAAAGAAAGTATTGCAGAGTGTGCAATAACAAAAAAAAAAGAAGAAAGAATATGTGTTTCTTGTAAACATCCCATCAGTTTGCAATGCTCCAAACCAATATGCGTAAATTGTATAAACCAGAAATTAGGCGATGAATAAGTGCCATCATTTTTTTTATATGATCTCAAGACATTTTAAATTACACTAAATTAGATAGATATGTTATATAGATTATAATTTTGTTGACTTTAGAGACTTTTGGTAGTTTTTTCCCTTCTTTTTTTTAAGGTTGCAAAATGTACTTCAAATATTACTCAGAATGTTATTTGTTTTGTAATTTGATGTTCCCATATCCTTTGGTATACAGTTTAAAACAATAATACATTGTGAAAAAAGTAAATTTTTGTATATTCTTCACCCTATTTGATCTATAGGAGTCTCTGAAACCTATATCAGTAGTAATGATACACAACCATATTTCAGTGCTTAAGGGTTAAATTATATCTTCTTTTTGAGTACAATTATGTCCAACAACTGTCTCTACTTTCCCACTCTCAAAAGTACTATCCTTGATAGCTAACTATGGTGAGTCTAAGGTGTATAAAAGCAGCGACGTTATATTTACATATATGAAACCAAGAAATTAAAATTAGATTTAAAAAAATACAAGAATTTTAGATTTTTTTTTTTAATGCTTATATTTATTTGAAAGCTGAAATATTTAAGGTTGTGTGTTTGGCCTGGATACAACTAATTTCAAGTTCTTCATTTAGACAAATAGACAATCATCTGTTAGCTGAACCAAGATATATTAAGAAAATGATAACAAGAAATCTTGTAAAGGTGTTTTTTGTACATGCAATGATTTTAAACGTCTACTGTTGAGAATTGGGTGTTTCTTCAAAGCTTTAAAACAAATTTTATACATCTTATCTAAAAATAGCCTTTCTCAAATTTGCCAGGAAAGGACCACTTCAGATATCTTTGAGAGGAATTTAATTAAAACAAAAAAGTCTCAGGTGAAGACCACTAAAATAGATTTTATAGGCATGCGATATTCAAAAATTTGCTGGAAGTTAACTTTCAAATTATTTCTCCGAACATCTAGATTTCAGAAAAATTCTAGGGTAGGACTTAGCCAAACAGATATGTTTAGTTATGGTTAAGTCTTCGAAAAACCTAAAGTTATAATAGAAAGGTTTAAGGATAGTATGCTAAAGAAATTAATAAAAAGTTAAAAATTATTAACAAGTTAAAATTTAAATATATTTTAATATTGAGAAACAAGTCAAGCTGCGCTTTCGACAAGCACTAAAAATATATGAGAATAAAAATATTCATGACATAAGTCAAATGGTGACCATAATTCATAAATATATACATGAAAAACATATTAAAATAATTAATATCAGTGTGACCTACCGCCAATATTATCCCACACAAGAGTACAAGAGAGTTATTTTATTTAAAAAAAAACATGGTACGACTCAATGAGGGAGCGGCACAAGGGGCGCCGCCAAGGCCTGAAGGGCACTACAACAATAACAACATCAGGCGGCTCCTAATGCTTAGACGTTCCCAAAATGGCATCCTCAGAGAATAGCATAAAGATCTAACAAATTGGTCTCCAGTTACACAATAATAAATGTCTATCAACAGCATGGCCGGCGAGCCAACCCCTGCTCAAAATCCAGAACATTAAGTGAGTCAAGAGCTCAAGTCACTAACCTAAACAATGACATCAACATTAATCTAATATTTGACATTGTATAAAGTTTAAGCTTATGTAATACCTAAATGATTTAATAACAAACAAGACACCCTCTGAAATATAAGTTCTGGGTGGCCCGCGGCCCCACATTTAACAAATATATAAAAATAGACACTAGCAAAGAAACAACAATAAACTAGTTTAACATTAACATCCAACAAGGCGTCCATACTACTATTAATCTCCGCCTACTCGCGGCCCCACATTTAACCAACCTTGGTAGGAAACAAGGCGGTAAATATAAACTATTCGCAGATATTAAAGATACAAAAATATTAATGGAGACCAAGTATTCATAAATTAAACATTGCCTTAAGGGCTGACGTAACTGATCGTTACAAAAAATATTAGTCGTAAATATATAAATTGAATTTTGAAAGATAGAAGATTTAAAGCCAAAATGAATTTAGAAGACAGCGTCGAGCCTACATAAGTTAGACTATTTACCTTGAAAGCCCAGAGTGTAATGTGTGTCCCTACTCTGGGCTCTCACTATTATATATTCTGTGATAAATATGTGTTCTCAGCGCACGGAGCAAGAGGGCGGGGGGGGGGGGGGGNTAGGAGAAGGGGTGGGGGAAACTCTTCCACACGGCCAGCATCGAGCCACGAAGCCCAGTTCAGTCGAGCGCAGATTTTGTGGTGAAGTGCATCTCGGGTTTATTGTAGAGGAGTCGGAACGAGTCAACTGGGGCTGGCTTGGTGAGTGTTACAATTTCTTCTATGTCACGTTGTAACAAGTTTAAATCAGAAATGAATTGAGGATAACATACAATTAAAATTTAAACACTGAAGAAGGCTAATTTAAATGGAATAAACATGTGAAGGTATTGTGTTACAGGAAATACAAATAATGTGAAATAGGCTTAAAACGCAACAAGCTGTTAAAAATATTCAGTGTTTAAGTGAAGAAACGAAGTCTTAAATTTGTTTTGAGTCCTGTTACTCCTTGGGCAAGTATCAGCGTTTATAAGCCGATTAAACTTTGGCTGACATGTTTTGGTACGTATGTACCATATACATGGCGCTGTAAAATTAAATTAAAGACTATTAAAACCAATTAGGGAAAGAAAGAATATTGAAGGAAAAGTTAAATGAAACAGTGAAAAAATAAAGATAACTAGAAAGTAAACAAACAAATTTACCAAGGTCATCGTGCGAGAACACAGTTAATGTATTGAACTAAATGTTGAGACTGAATGAGTGTGTGGTTAAAACCGACTGAAGAGAGTGAAAAACAAAAGATTCGATATGTTGCCATGGCAATGAAGTTATATGTAATCACGGTGTAAACTGGTGGAGGGGAAAGACAAAAAAAAATGAAAGTGAAATAAGATAAAAACATGGATGGATAAATAAATGGAAATGAAAATGGGGAAGGAATGGTAAACAAATCTTCTCGACACCGGCTCGATCGGGTCATTGATTACGTTGGAAGGAAGATCAGGAAAACCAGAGGTTATAGGATTTTAATATTTTTGTGGAGATGAATTAATGAGTTTACTAAAATTTGGTTGGATTGTTGTAATTGTTCATTGATGAAAGATTTATTTTGAATTATAGCAGCTTGTATAAAAAAAATTCAGCAGTGTTTAATTTGGTGCCTTTGTGAGCGATGTAGAGGGGTACCATGCATTGTTCTATAGGTTTAGGTTGATGGTTGGAATATTTGAGATGATCAGCAAATTTTGATTTGGTCCTATTGTGTATGAAATCTGAGATATGCTCTTATTAACGAACTTTAAAGCTTCGTCCAGTTTTGCCAATGTAGATGCTATTACATTCACACGTAAGTTTGTAAACACCGTTTTTGTTGAATTTATCATTTTTGTTTAAATTCCTATTGCTAAGATTTTTCTTTAGAGTGTTGTTGGTGGAGAAAACGATGTTTGGATTATATTTTTTAATGATGTTAGTAATGTGATGGGTTTTGGGACAGGTGTAAGTGAATTTGACCCATTTCCCTTTATCTTTAGAACAGTTGTGGTTTTCATTGATAAGGGTGGTTGAGAAATTATGTGATTTTTTTTTTTTCTCTTTTGCTTGTTAATGATTTTGTGGATGAGGGAGTGAGAATAACCATTGTTGGTGGCTATTATTTTAATAGTGTTGAGCTCAGTTCTATAGTTGGATTTATTGAGTGGAATATTTAATAATCGGTAAACAAGACTATTGAAGGCGACAAGTTTATGAGAGATAGGGTGATTAGAATTTTTAGGGATGATGGCATCAGTGTGTGTAGGTTTCCTGTATATTTTGTATACTAATTGATTATTAAATTTTTTTGGAGATATTGAGGTCAAGATAATAAATACTGCCATTATTTTCATACTCGATTGGGAAAGAGAGATCAGGGTGAATGTTATTGACAAATGTGGAAATATCAGAGAGATTAGGGTTGTTGTCGTATAAAATTAAGATATCGTCAACATATCTACAATAGAATTTAATGTTTACTATGTTATTTAGGTTATTAAAGATGATGGGATCATATTTTTAGGGGAACCCATTGCAAGTCCGTCATTTTGAGAATAAAATTTGTTATTAAATTGGAGATAGTTTTGATTTGTGATTGTTTGAACAAGAATACATACGTACCGAAACATGTTGGCCAAAGTTTAATCGGCTTATAAACGCTGATACTTGCCCAAGGAGTAACAGGACTCAAAACAAGTTTAAGACTTCGTTTCTTCACTTAAACACTGAACATTTTTTTAATGGTTTGTTGCGTTTTCAGCCTATTTCATATTATTTGTATTTCCTGTAACACAATACCTTCACATGTTTATTCCATTTAAATTAGCCTTCTTCTGTGTATAAATTTTAATTATATGTTGTCCTCAATTCATTTCTGATGTTAATTATTTTAATATGGTTTTCATGTATATACTTATCTGAGTGATGGTCACCATTTTACTTGATAATTATGTTATGTCATGAATATTTTTTATCTTATATTTTTAATGCTTGTCGAAAGCACAGTTTGACTTGTTTCTCAATATTAAAATATATTTAAATTTTAACTTGTTAGTAATTTTTAACTTTTTATTAATTTATTTAGTATACTATCCTTTAACCTTTCGCATGCCTATAAAATCTATTTTAGTGGTCTTCACCTGAGACTTTTTTGTTTTAATTAAATTCCCCTCAAAGTTATCTGAAGTGGTCCTTTCCTACCAAATTTGAGAAAGGCTATTTTTAGATAAGATGTATAAAATTTGTTTTAAAGCTTTGAAGAAACACCCAATTCTCAACAGTTGAAGTTTAAAATCATTGCCTGTACAAAAAACACCTTTACAAGATTTCTTGTTATCATTTTCTTAATATATATTGGTTCAGCTAACAGATGATTATAAGTCTTAACCATAATTATTACTGCCCCTTACATATTTAAATTTAGAACGTTTTCTAAAATGACAAACAGATATGTGTTTGCGGTTTTCAAACAATTTCCTATGGAGAGCCTCTAGCCACCCTCTTCCCCATCTCAACCATTTTGGCTTGAGGAGCCAAGCCCTTTAAATATAATTTTTTTTAGTTTGTGAAATGCGTTCTGAAAAAGATAAGTTTCCATTGAATGAAGCCCACACATGTTTTTTGATACAATAATGAAGAGTTTTGGAGCCAAGATCCAAATTAATGTTTATGGCACCATACAAACTGCTTGACAAGATATAAAAGAAATATTTGGAAGGCTAGGTGGGTCAAGTGGCCGACATGACTTGGACTTGGAACTGCTAGACAAGTTTATTTATAGGAGTACAAAGTAATAGGCAACCAAGCGATCAACGAGAGAGAACCAATCTCTAAAGAGCCAACTGCTAGACAGCCAGAAATGACGTGGAACAAGTGATCCAATCGAGCTGGACCATGTGATAGACAAACTCCCATATAAGCGGCTGACACGAGAAGACCAACTGCTCGACAAACATCAATATGAATCCAGATAAGAGTGGCTCAAGTGACAGGCAAGTTATTTCAAAACTAACAAAGCTATAAACATGGTATTAGTGGTTGAAATTACAGTTCTTGACCATTTTCTTCCATAGGTTAACAATGATCCAACAAATTGAATGGGGTGGATCACTTTATCTTCTAGCCTGACCTAACCTTAACAGCCTTTTAATTACACAAGAGTACCTTATGTCCCTGTAGTTGTTCTGCCCCTTGCAGATCCCCTCCTCCCTTGAGTCTAGATTCAAGCCTCCATCCCCTTCTCTTACCAAACCCACCAATCACTTCTCTCCACTCCTCCCAGTCTCTTACCCCCAGGCTTGATCTGCACAACTTCCTATATCCATCCTGGACAAAAAGTAGTCTGGCTCGATCATGACCGTGTTGATCCCATCCATCCTATTACCACCCACCCTGCCTACCAGCTGGTCCTTAAATCTTGGACTTTAAGCAATGTATCCATCATATTACCAACCACTCCTTGTTACCTGACTGCTTGATCTTGTACCTTAAACAATATGTCCTTCCTGCTTACCACACATCCCTCAAAATATTTTGAAACGGTACAAAATAATTATGCATCATTCTCCACCAGACACCTTAAACCTCAAGACCATTCATGGGGGTTCGATCCCAGTCGACTGACTGAAGGTATATTTTCATAATTGGTTTTCCACACTCACTCCACGAAAAATCGGGTGCAGTTCCTCTAAATTCAACCTTACTCATCCCTAAACACATGAACGTAGCTATTATATAGGCGTACAACCCGAATAGGTAGTAACTCTCTAGTGGGTATAACGTGGTGGTAAAAATTAAAAATATGTAGCACTGAATATACTGGCTAGATATTAAAATTATCTCTTTAAAAACAATAAAAATAATTTTTTCTTTCGCATATTGCTGGTTACTAATTTTACTTACTATTTTAAAACTGTTGTCAAATTTCAAGTTTTAATAAAGGCCACTGAGGAGTTTTTACTTAATGGTTTTAAACTCTCTCTCTATGAAAAAGTGGGTATTATTTCTCTAAATTATACCCTCCTCACCTCTAAGCTAGTAAGAAATAAGATAGTTCATACATGTGGACCAGCGCTCACTGTTCTTTAATGTTGCAGAAATAATTGCAATTATTCAATTTGTGATATTCTTTTATAAGGTCATCATTAGTTCGAGTTATTTTCACCTACATTTTTACTTTAGAAAACCCTACAAAAATATGTCAAGAAGTGTGAAGTTAAGCTGATGCGTTGGGGGAAAAAAATTATTTGAGTGTAAACAAGAACAATTGTGTATTGAATTAACTGTTCTGTCCCTTAGCCTACTCTTAACTGGATTATATCAAAGTTTGTCGAGCAGTTGGTCCTCTTGTGTCGACCACTTGGTTGTCTATCACTTTGTACTCCTATACATGAGCTTGTCTAGCAGTTGGTCCAAGTCGTGTTGGCCACTTGACTCACCCAGCCCTCCAAATAATTGTTTTCATTTTGTCTACCAGTTGGCTGTATATCACACGGTCCAGCTCGTGTCGATCACTTGGTCCGTGTCGTTTCTTCATGTCGGCCACTTTGTTGTCTATCACTTTGCCTGCTCCCAACGTCTATCAATAACCAGGTGGACATTGAGCTTGCTTGTTAGATAAAGTATTAAAATTAATTTGGATTATATTTAATGATATTAACTTAATAAAGGCCTTGGAGTGTAAATTAAGAGAAAGGGAGGAAAGAAGCTGGGTAGTTTTATAATGACCCCCCATTCACCTCCCATTCAAATATATGGGAACGCCAGTGATTAGGAATGAGTACTTTAAATTTAAATATATTTAGATACACTTTTTATCTTTCTTATTAACCTCCTATTCTCAAATATTGCCAAAATCTGAGCATAAACAATTCAGATATATTTTTATCTTTTTCGAATAAAGTGTATTTGTAACTGCTAACAACAAATACTAAACACATGTGGACAGCAAATGTAATGACTACTGGCTTCAAATTGGATTGCTGGCACTCGATATGTGTGGACAAGCATTCAGAGAATAGGTCACCAAAGCTTGCAGTGAACCAAATTTAACCAGGGAGAAAAATTTTGACCACACGGCCACTAAATTTTGAGATGACCAAAATTTGAACAGGCGGAATACTTTTATGCACTATCACCTGTCCAATACCATTAAGTATGTAATGTGACAAAAAATATAAATAAGGGGATTATTAACTCTTCATGAAGGCCAAAAATTAAGAGAAAATTCAAAGTTCTTTATTTTGTAAAAAGATTAAATTAATATAAAAAACAGGACAGCAATATACTTAATGAACATAAATAAACACGTTAGTATTATGTGTGACATAAACTAAAATCGAAAGAAAAAAAAGTGCTTGAGAAGGAAACTTGCAAATATTTATTTAATTTAGTATTGTCATAAATTCCAGAAGAAGTAAATAAATGTAAACAATCATATGAGCAAAACTATAAACAAGATTTCTAACTGTAGAGTAACCTGATTATAATTTAAAAACCCAACATTTCCAAACATTAAGAATGAGGTTTAGTATATTTACAATAATCTTTACAGGAAACTACAATCAAAAGAGGGAAAAATTCCTTAAAAGATTTTAATATTATGACTCGACTCATAAAAATTTATAACTTGGGAACCCATCTGATTCATATTATTACATTTCAAACGGACAGTTTCAAAGAAAAAAATAATTATTATCTCAATTAACCAAAAGGCTATTTTAGGTTACAAAAGACAAAATCAAACAAAAAAATAATCATTTTAGATGAAAAGTGGAGAAATGACTGAAATTTAAATAGTAGAGTTCGAAGTTAACTTTAATTTTGAAACCAAAGAAATAAACAAAACAATAAGTTTACATTACATAAAAGTAGTCAAAGCAGCGATTAAAATTTTTTTTCATGTTTTTCAAGCCCAAGACACCCTTTCCAAGGTTTCGCCTAGTGTGCGTCCGCCAGTCCAAACACCGTACTTCATAACAAATCTCTTCCAAAGGGTGACTTTGGGGCAATTTAATCACAGTTTTTATCCCTTTTAGTGTCATAAGCCAAAATGATTGGCTCAGCCTAATATCACTAAAAGTGCCACGATATGATCTGATCGGCTCCACCTACTACCGTTAAAGGTGCCCGAGCCGTTAAGGTTGGCTCTCTAGATTTGCACTAATTCTCGCTTTAACTGAGCAATAGTGCAGTAATGTATCACTGGAAAGAAAACATTTCCCTCTATTATTTTATATAAGGTTGGCAACAAAAATCAACGGTAAATAGTTGGTATTGTAACTGGGAGTTTAGTACATTTACAATGGCGGATGGCCACATATTAAAGGTGCCAAGTGCAACGCCGGTTTACATAAGAGATTAATGGAAAATTATAAGTGTGTCTCGGATTCATACTGATGTAAATAGTTTTGTAAACAGTTTTCAAATGTATGGGATTAATTATTCCGAGTTTAGCAACAAATTTTACTTAGATACCTTATTATCATTTTAGCAACAAATCTTACTTAGATACCTTATTATCATTAAGGACAAATAAATGTGGATTAAAATTATAAAAAAATCAAAATATTCACTTCATAAATAATAATTTGGTGAATTTTCTTGCAAACCCTTATCAAAAAAATGAGAAAATAGCCGTGTCATTCTTCGCACACAAAACCCAAAAGTCCTCGAGCACTCTTTGCATGTGAGTTCTAGAATAGGGGTGGCACTAAAATGGCTACAACCAGAGGTATATCCATTCACAGCCCACTGCCAACGCAACTCTCCACTGTCGGTGCAATGAAGAGTGATAGTTCTTTCTTCTTGCACACAGCTGTCATGAATGTTTTAGGCCCGTAGGCCGCAGGCCTTCCTGCATACCCCTAGCGCATCAAGTAAATGCATAATTAATACATACAGTAAACATCTAATCCAAAGAGTCATAAGACCGAGTGCAAAAATAAAATTATTCCAACTCGTTCTTAATCATTCTACTTTGATCCTTATTTATTCCAACAAGCTACTTGTTTATTCTAAATTGATCAATCATTTTTATTCTTACTTGATCTCCCTCCCTTATTTAATTAGACTCCTTCTTCCTTATAATTTCCATTCATAAATTCTTATTTATTCCAAATTTATTGTCTTTGTTTATTCCCACTGGTTCTTCAAAATGTTTTTCCTTTTATTTTCATTCATTTCTCCTTTTGTATCCAGAACCTATTGTCTTTATTTATCTTTGTTGTGTTGGTTCTTAATTAATTTTGTGTAGTTCCTTATTCATATCGACTCATTCCTTATTGTTTCTTGTGTGATCCTGGTTTGTTTTTCCTTCCGTCTGGTTTTCATTCAATTTTTACTAAATCCTACTCCATTCCGACTTTTCCTAATTAATTTAATCTTCTTTATTTACTACAAATAGTTACATATATATTATGACACTCATACTTTATTCCAACATAATCATTGTTTATTCTGAACATTTCCTTAATTATTTTGAAAAATTCTACCATCATTATTTCGACAAGTTCTTACATATCTATTGTGACTCTTTTCTAATTTATTTTGACTTGTCACTAGCTTGATTTGACTCGTACCTAATTTATTTTGACTTGTCACTAGCTTGATTTGACTCGTACCTAATTTATTTTGACTTGTTCATAGCTTGTTGTGACTCGTTCCTAATTTATTTTGACTTGTTCCTAGCTTGTTGTGACTCGTACCTAATTTATTTTGACTTGTTCTTAGCTTGTTGTGACTCGTTCCTAATTTATTTTGACTTGTTCATAGCTTGTTGTGACTCGTACCTAATTAATTTTGACTTGTTCCTAGCTTGTTGTGACTCGTACCTAATTTATTTTGACTTGTTCCTAGCTTGTTGTGACTCGTACCTAATTTATTTTGACTTATTCCTAGCTTGTTGTGACTCGTACCTAATTTATTTTGACTTGTTTCTAGCTTGTTATGACTCGTTCCTAATTTATTTTGACTTGTTCCTAGCTTGTTGTGACTCGTTCCTAATTTATTTTGACTTGTTCCTAGCTTGTTGTGACTCGTTCCTAATTTATTTTGACTTATTCCTAGCTTGTTGTGACTCGTTCCTAATTTATTTTGACTTGTTCTTAGCTTGTTGTGACTCGTTCCTAATTTATTTTGACTTGTTCTTAGCTTGTTTTGACTCTTTCCCAATTTATTTAAATTCATTAATAACCTATTTCAACTCGATCCCTAGCTATTCGTAACTGTTCCTACTCTAGCCAACTTTTTATTTCTTATTTATTCTGATTTATTGCTAATTTATTCTTGCACATTTCATAATCATTTTTAAAACTTTTTCATTTTATATTACCAAGCATTCCTTATTTAATCCTGCTCGTTATTTTTTATTCAGACTAATTTTATCATAGATTCCAATATGTTATGGATTTATGTAAAGTATTTTATTATTTATTCTTACTCATTCCTTATTTATTCCTATTCGTTACACTTTGTATGACCTTACATTCACCTTATTTATTCTGACATGTTTTTTTTAAATTATTTATGCCAACCCATATGTTTATTATTCATTCCATTTTGATCTTAATGGTTTTTTTCAACACTCTCTTTCATATTTATAAAATGAAAACTCGTTTCTTATCGATTCGGAAATGGGACATAATAATTTTTTTCAGCTTGTTCTTTATTTATTACGAAAAGTTTCTAATTTATTCTGATTCACTACTCTGGACAATTCTGAATTTGTCTTTATTTATTGCAACTAAAAGAAAAACTCATTTAGTAGAAAGTACAAGTGATGGGATTAAATTTCAACATTATTACCAAAGATATTTAAAAAAAATTAAATCTCCCTAAAAGTATATTATTATTATTATTAGCACCACATCTTACTACCCGTTCGGGTTATACGCACTTACGCTAATGAGTAATGGTAGGGTGATTGTGAGATGAAATGGAGGACCTACAGTT
>CABFVX010000956.1:0-28160 GCA_902151425.1 Timema shepardi
GTACTATCAATACAGTTGCCTCAGTTCTCTCAAGGGAGACAGTCTTGCTCAAGATTCCATTGTACTATCATTTCAATGTAATGTAATTCGTACTTCAGGTGTTGCTGAACTGTTCAGGATATTAACTGCGAAATAAAAATAATGAAACAAACGAGTACTGGTTTTGTTGAAGTTCTACAAATTAAACTAAACAAAAAGACCTTTCAGGTTGATACGGTGTGGCTGGTAGAGGTGTGGATAGGTAGGGTCTTTTCCGTGGTATTTATTTTCATCATAGTCTCCCCTAGATTACAAGTTCCCTATGTCCACCTTGCTTCCAGTTTTTATTTTAAACCTTGCGAACACCAATTCCAACAATTGAATTAATTATATATTGATATGCAGAGAAACAAGCAGGTTATAATCAGCTTTCTAGAAATGTTATAACTCTTGTTTATCGTTCCTTTTCTTACAGTGTACTCTATTCAAAATAACTTGGGATAACATTTCTTTGAATAATATGTATTTTGTCCCCATGTAAGGGACGTCATTATTTGAGCAACTGAGTATTTAGGTTAAGCTATGCGATATTGTTCATTCTAGTTCTTGTTGATAATGTCATAATGACTTTAACATACATATTAGTTAGTTTGACTGTCTCACTTGGTAATATTGTTGAAATACCAACGTGTTTTAAAGCGAGAGTAAACACATCAGTATCGGGTGTAGTAAGTGCTCTCCTGGGGGTGAAAGCCACGATTACCAGTCAGCCACCAACTGTGAATAACTGAGACTGCCTCATCAGATTATGAATTGGACCATCACCACTCTAGAGGTGAAGTTCAAATAATCACCACGGATTAAATATTGCTTACACGGATGGATTCGTCTTACTTGTGGAACTATTCATGGTTTGTTTAATCTCTTAAAATGATTCTGTTTTATTCTTCTTATTTGTTTATTATAATAAAAACTAAGTGTTTAAATAGGTTGTGATTTAATGTTTAGTACTCATTATAAACTTAAATATTCGATCTTTTGTAAGACTGTTTTTAAGGGAATTTTCACACGAGGTCGAGATATCCTTTCTTTGGACTGCCATCTATGATAAGGAACTATGAATGATGCCTTGGCTAGTGGGGTGTACGTTGTCTTGAGTCGGTTTTGTGTGTGTTGATTGTTTGTTTACTGACAATATCTCTCGTGCTTAACGAATGGATAAGTTGTATTGTGATTTGTTATTTTAATATTATTTAAGATCCTTTCAGAATTTATAGATCAAAATTAATGGTTTGGTTTTAGTTGAAGTAGTACCAGTTCTTACTGAACACACATTTGATAAATAACCTCCCAGCTGGCTTTTCAAGAAATTCCTTAAAATTTATACTTTTGAAAGGTGGGTTGAATATACAGTATTAAAAAAGAAGTGTAAATATCCAATATTAACCATCAGATCAGCGTCAAGAAGCCATAACATCTGATGAAGAATTTTGTGAGATTAGCTTCAATATTATTGTTCATAACAGCTGAATAAGCAGTTGTTTTAATGATCTTAAATACAGTTTTATATCTACCTACATGGTATTTTGTCAAAAAGTCCTCAATTACCAGTAACCTAATAATTTCATGCATTATTACCATTAAGAATATTTTTATCAAAATATTGAGAAACTTTTCTTCTAAAGCTATAACGCTAGGTTTTCACATCCATTTCTACGATCAAACTAACTTTCACAAACATGTATATTTTCTTTCAAATAATTAGCGATATTATTGATCAATTACTTGCACGTCACTTTTGTAGTCATCTTGGAGAATACTCTTTAAATTACAAAAAAAAATCTTTAATTCTTAAACATCTTGAAGAATTTTAAATATCTTAATTCACAATTAAACGCATAACTAGTATATTTCATTGTATCTTTGATTTATATTTTTATAATAATATAAATAAACTTTGTGTTTATTTGTCATGAAAACCACTATTTTAAATCATTGTCAAAGTAAATATACATCAACCATTACATTGAAGACACTAACTTTTAATTTGTAATAGGTTATTTTCTAGTTTCTTGTGTTATGCATGTCATAGTTTGTTAAAGTGTGAAAGATAATTTATGAAACGTTGTAATCATAGGTACAGAAGAATTATTACATCCGATAACCATCCCTGACTAGTGCTAAATTGCAATTTTAAAATACACATATCTCTGCCTACCATCACTCCTTTTAAAGACTGCATTTAAATAGTAATAGTTTATAGTATACATCCCTATATCTAGCTCCTTACTTCTGTGTATAGAGTCTTATAAGATTCACGGAGGTTTTGAGAGAAGGGACCGTGATCACCGTCTATAACTGAGTATTGTAAGACTATTAAATGGCGTCCCACTCATAAATATATATTAATTCTAGAACAACCTTTTTGGGTGATCCACTGCTGTAAGGGGTCGGGAAGACTTAGGAGGGAGTTTGTTTGGATTTGCGTTTAAAGTAGTTTATTCAACAAGGGATTTTGGATAACTATGTGCTATTTTTCAATCTCTCATGCAAGTGGAAGAGGGATTGATTTGACCACATGGATCATAGCTCATATTTTCCTGTTTTATTTCATTCAATGTTTGATCTCTACTAGAATCAAGAATCTCCTTGCATATGAATTCATCAATCTGATTATCGTACGTATTTTCTTCCATTCACACTTAAATATGTTAAAGTGGGAGTCCATGTTTCCGTAGCACTATAGAGTACATCGTACTTCGCCGAAGATATTGCCCTTGATAATAGTTGCAATTAGCTAAATAATTTCTTTCTGCCGAAATAGGTGAGCTGACAGGTCGGGCATATTTTGTTTAATATTTCCTGACCCTATATCAGCTCTTGAATGATCTTCTTTCCCAGTCGGGCTGCTCGAGAACATGATGAATATATCAGGTTGATCGTAGTTTTTTACTTATGTGAGCTCTTCTTGGATGTACTTGTGCATGTGTCAAGGAGCGCCGATAATTGTGGATGGCAGGTCCATGATTTTCCCCAAGTCATTAACGTTCACAATCGGGTCACTGGGAATGGTGTCCAGGGAATGTATTTAATTTTCAGTGAAAAAATTGGCAAGGTTCGAGCATGTGTAGCCCAATTTTACAATTTTGACATTCGCATAATCGTCCACGAAGATTGGTGGAACGGATGCGTGTAGGTAGATAGTTGTTAGGCTATCCTGAGCGGAATATGATGTGGCACGCGTATAAATCCATCGAAAATACATTTTTATTGGATATAGATTATTTTTATTTTATTAATTTATTTATTCGACTTATTTAGAAAAATAACTCTTTTGCTCTTTCCAGAATAAGAGGAGATATTGCAGAGCGACATTGGATCTGTGAGGTTCTGTATTCTTACACTTTTCTTGTAATTATCACTAGGCATGTTCTCGAGTGTAGTTTAAAAACTCGTTGATAATCGGATTGGGATAATGCAATATTAATTGTAAGGGGACCACAATATCCCAACTACCAATTTCAAAAATATATTTACGTAAATTTATGATCCTGATTAAAATGAGAGATAAAATAACGAACGTGTTTATATACCTCTCTACATGGCGAACATTGGCCAGAATCCTGGTTCAACAACATAGAAAGCTGCGTCAAACAATTTCATATTGAATCACAAATTATAGCACCAGATGTTTTTGCCCAAGTGATGCGAATCTTCTGTTTCATTGGATAGAAGATTCTAGTGGCTCCTAATTGTCCTACCAACAGTGTAAGGTTGATTTTCCATTGGAGCAGCAAATACAATCTCATCCATACATTTAAGAGCCCTGAAAAATTGGGAAACCTTGTCCATCCTAGCAATTTTCATGGCAGGATGAATTCTTTATTAGATTAAGTCGTAATTGAATGCGGCCTCTCATATCAAATTCCAATTAAAATTCGTGAAATCAGGATGATTAACAATTTTCTGTTCATTCCAATGGCATACGCGAAGGGAAGAAAAAGGCTCGGCATCAACCCTGTTGTTCTTCTGACTTTGCTTTATGATTTGGACGATATAAATAATTATAGATGCTCAGCATTAGATCATTATCGTTCGATATTATTCTGATGGGCCTCACACTCTCTAAGCTCTGCTTGATGCTCATCATTATCCATCAGTGCTCGATAGTCTACTCCCGGGTCTCACACTCTCTAAGCTCTGCTTGACAGCATTATCCATCAGTGCTCGATAGTCTACTCCCGTGTCTCACACTCTCTAAGCTCTGCTTGATGCTCATCATTATCCATCAGTGCTCGATAGTCTTCTCCTGGATCTCACACTCTCTAAGCTCTGCTCGATGCTCATCATTATCCAATCAGTGCTCGATAGTCTACTCCTGGATCTCACACTCTCTAAGATCTGCTCGATTCTCATCATTATCCACCAGTGCTCGATAGTCTACTCCTGGATCTCAGACAATTGAAGATCCACTGGACCAAAGCTTACCATCGCAATCACATTTCTATCCACGCAAAAGTTTCCTCGTGGCGAGAAATGTTTGCTGCTCTATTCTAAACAGAACATTGTGACATATTACCAGTTCTCTTATGATTTCCAGGAATTATCATTCAAATGTATGTCTTATAGTAAGTGAGGAAAAGATAGAAAAGAAAAAATGGTGCGGTTAAATGGTTAGGATTAGTTAACTTTTCCTTTTAACTTAATTAATAAGTAGAAAAATAATAGTAAATACACTTTCAAACAAAACTAAACAAACAACAATAATAATAATAATAATAATAATAATTTAAAAGATTATAAAAAAACAATAACCAAAATAAAAAATATATGTTATAGCTAAATATATATACTTTCTCTAGAATTGCATATAACAACAAAATTAAACCAATATAATTAAGAAGGAAATGAAAAAGTAAATGCAAAAAAAAAAAACCCAACAAAAGACAAAATCAATTAGAACGCGTAAGCGCACAGAATTTCTCGAAAATTACATTTAACAACAAAACTAAACATACTATCAGAAGAAGCTACGGAATAAACTACGAAACAAATTAAATGATAGCCATCACTAAAAGGAAAACTAAATATAACAAAGAACCGCACAGACTTTGTCAAAAACTATTTACAAATATTGAAAAAGAGAACAGGATAGTGTTCACAATAATACTATTTGAAATCATGCCGTAAGAGCTGAACTAACAAAGCTAAAACGTTAATTTTTAAGAAACTATACCAACTTTTAGGTATATTTTTATCTAATGCTAGAAAATTCCACGAAAAAACAAATTAATTATTTATTATATTATGGTCTACAATAGTTTTAGCCATCAAATACATAAAATTCTAGACTGAACTATTGAATCATGTCCATGTTTAAGAGATATGTAACGATAGTATTATAGTCATTATTATGATTTAGAAAGCAATGTATTTCAAACTTTTCAGTATGGTGGACCACTTGATTAGGCTTCCATAATCATGTAAACACCCCATCTTAATAACCTATCTTCTTATCTACTAATATACTAATGTCCTAGCTTAAAACATAAACTCTCTTAACATAATCTCTCATAAACCAGTAAAGCCCACCTTTATAAATTTAGTTTATTATGAACAATTCAAAATTGTAATGGGGTACAGAGTATTGTTAACTCAAGGAAAATTGCAGTAGCGGATTTAGGCTTAGGCCCGTGAGGCCCGGGCCTAGGGCGGCAAATTTTGAGAGGCGCCAACATTTTTAAGATGACTAAAATTAAAAATCTATTTGCTTTTATGTAAACTGTAAGACCAAATTTTAAAGTTTACTTTATGTTTAATTTATACTTGAATTAGATTTCT
The DNA here is from genome assembly GCA_902151425.1 of Timema shepardi. Lineage (NCBI taxonomy): Eukaryota > Metazoa > Arthropoda > Insecta > Phasmatodea > Timematidae > Timema > Timema shepardi. Next base: position 5,821 of record CABFVX010000956.1, read on the forward strand.
TATTATTATTGTTATTATTTTCATTATTTTATACACACACATATATATATACATATATATATATATATATATATATACTGTTACAAAAAAAAGGGGCGCCATATTGTCTCGGGCCTAGGGCGTCCTCAAACCTAAATCCGCTACTGGAAAATAGCTGGTAAATGTTGTATTCCTTAGAACTTTCCCATTATGTAAGTGAACCACATCACATCTTCTTAAAAACAGTTCTTTAGTGAAATCAGATAAACATATTTGACTTATTGACTAAATTTATAACGTATTAAACTATGGAATTAAAATAAAAGTTATTATTAATCTCAGCGGACCTCGGATTTTACTTTCTCGCTTGCTTACAGGTAGAGATAGTATTGTGTTTGTAAACAACAAAAAATCGAAATCGAAGTGTTGATGAATCTCGACATTTGATGACCTCCCGAATCAAAAAATGTGTTTTTGTATATCCGTCTGGTTGTCCGTTTGGTTGTACCTCGGAGTAGAACCAAAATTATTTTATCGGTCGAGCTAAAACCTGTTATCTATGGTTTCTATAAGGTTACCCCGTGGGATTCTTGCTGTTGGATAGCTAACCATAAAATTAAAGGTAATTTACTTAAGGTGAAAAGAGATTTTTTTTTATTAAAGCAGCTCTATCGATTTTGATAAAATTTAATTTTTAGGCATTTATCAATACTAAAAATTAAATGGCTTCTCTCAATTTTTCGTCAAAATGGCTTTAAGAATTCCGGTCTGATGCGTAAATTCTTAATTTTTCATATCACCCTAAATCTTTTAGATATTACTTATCATTTAAAGTATATAGGTCTAGTTATAGTAAAAATAATTTATTTCAAACATATTTTCATAAACCCCCACAATTTTCAAGATATACTGTGATGTATATTTTTTAGCTCTTTGAACACATTTGCGACCGTAGAAAAATTCTAACCGGATATTTAGATTGATTTAAACTTCTCGTTACCCCATGAACCCTAAAAAGTGTTTTTTCAATGCCATCTGCATGTGTGTCTGTTAACTCTAAAATTAAGAGTAGTTTAGTAAAGGGTGAAGAAAGAAAGAACAGATTTTCTCAAAAATTACCTCTAGTCATTTTGATTAAAATTTGTATCTAGACATTTATTAAGATAATATATAACATGGCTATTTTCATTTTCCCATGAAAATGAACTTTAGTATACTTTACATAAGCGAAAATTTCCATATATCCGCAACTATTTGAGATACTAAATATCTTATCATTGAAAAATTGTAGTACTATTAAAAATAAAAAACAAGTATTTTAAATATATATTTATAAAACCAATAGTTTCTGATATATTGGCAAATATATGAATACAACTTTGTGAGCTTTAGTTGTAAATAGATAATACTTAAGTTTTAATGTAATAATTCTCTAATGCCATAGAGTAAGTAAATAAGTATCTTAAAATACATATGTTTTTTTTACTTAAACATCTTAGGGGAAAAGTTTGTTAAGCAATGGTCCAACGCTATCATTATAGACTAAATAGTCAATATTTACTTGTTTGATTGAGCAAAATTTATAAATGATTTTAATAGCAATACTATATTCAGAAGATGTGCAACCCTTTATAAAATGGTGAAAATTCCAACCGGAAGTTGAAATTTTAATAATAAGGGTTGAGCCTTGTGGATCCAATATCTATATGTTTTGTACTATTAGTTCAAAAAACTGCTATGGCGAAAAATTAGTTTTCGAAAAATAAAACTTCGAATAAACTCTTTCTCAGTGGTTTGAAAATAGGCATTCTTATGTAATGGATGTAATGCATTCTAATGTATATTTATAGGCACCCTCTAAACATTGTTCAATTAGTTATAAATTAATATAAATTTTATCATATATTCATAAATGCATTACACTAAAACAAAAAAATTAAAATATTTTAATGAATTGTGTTTTAAGTTATTATGTCAGTATATTTTATAAGTTGGTGAATACTTATTCTTTGTATGAATGTAATTGGGAGATGGATTGGAAAGATCTTCCATAGTTAAGTCTAAATAAACACCCATCATAAACTGAGATATTGACTTTGTTTAAATTATTGCTGTTATTAATCTAACTCATATAACTAAGTAATATTAGTTAAATAATCCTTACTACTACAGTAAAACTGGTGGACAATCTGGACAGAAATATTTATTTAGTCTTTCAAAATCAAATCTTATTTAAAAATTTAAGCCAAAATAAAACAAAAAATATTATATAATTAGGATATTAATTTTTTATTAATATTGAGTTATTAATTCAACACTATTTTATAATATTTTCACAGTGTTAAAATCTTGTTAGTAATGGATTTTTAAATCAAAATTGTCTTGCCTAAATATTGCACATTATTTTATTTTGTATCATTAATAATAATAATTCAAATTTAGAGACATTTTTATTTCACTATGAATATATTTTGCAGTTTAGGGACACACATTATTTATGTATTTTTAAATTGAAGTTATCATAATTCTAGCATAGATAGCAATTTTATTTAAATTTAGATAGCAAACATATAAGACTACACATGAATTAGGAGATATCTATGATAGCACAGCTATAGCTGAATGTCCTGATCCTCGTAATCTTAATATTTGTAAGAGAAAACTGAAAGAATAATAATACAATATGGTTTTGACACCTCAAATCTGGACATGGACCCTCCAACCATTAATTAGTTCTACAAAATTATTGCAATCTTAAACTTATTTGTCTACGATAACAACTGACAGACACTATGCCACCTTAAATCTGTAATAATATTTCATGACCTTGATATTGTACGAGAGCTAAGAAGGACAGGATCTATAATATATTTTATTTTTTAAACACAGTGAGGGAAGCGAGCAAACTCTGCCCACTTTAAGAGTCCCTCCTCCCTCCTAAAACCCTACTGAATTAATGAAGGAGTAATCACTTGATGTTGGCTGGGAAAGGGTCCAGCTGCTCCTAAATCATTTAAAACATTGGACCGGACTGGAGTCGAGAAGGTTCTCGAGATAATTGAGTCGGGAAGCTTTCAACCTCCCTTGGCTACATTCTAGGGTCAACTCTTAAATGGGCTATAAAAATAACACATTTGGAAAATACTCAATCACTCCAGCATTGTTTAAAATACCTTTTTTCTGAAAATTATTCTATAAATAAATCGTATTAAGTATTTGTTATATATTTGCAGATTTACTAATTAATCTTGTTCTTCAAAAACATACTATTTCTATATATGTCCTTATAGCTATGTTTTTTCTATGATCTGAATTTATTATTTATTGTATTTACTTATTTGTATCATGTATTATTATCCGTTTGGGCCTTACACCTTTGTACTAATTACACTAATGTGTTAGGGATTAGGAATATTGAATTGAGAGCAACTTTACTCAAATTTGCGTGAAGGAAGAGTTGGAAAGCATATAGGAGGGAGGGCAGGCCCTTAGACCTTGCCACCACTGAGGGGAGTTGGCTGAACGTGATTTTACTGATAAATATATGTAACTATATATTATTTATATGTAATTACTTGTAGTGGGGTGTTTATTAAATATTGGGTGTATATTTATATACTTTAAATACATGTTTAGGTATGAGTATGAGGTCACTAAATAATAAAATAAGGATTTATTCACAAAATAACGCTTTAGAAACAAAGGTGGACTTGGTGTTATTAGCAACCCAACTGATCCAGAACATTGATTGATCATTATGACATGAAAGTAACTGTATTTTTAATTTAGTCTCGGGGAGAAATATAAACAATTATATCTTGATTGTTGTCATTTAAAGTTGGTTTGTTTTTTCTTGAGATGTTTGCTAGTGTTAAAACCAATATAATCTTGAGTAATATATGAAGGGTTGAATTAATTTTGTCGCATGAGTGTTTGTTTCTTTTAGCTTCCAGGAGTTGGACATAGACTGGGCACTTGAATAATTGGCTGCGTGAAGCCCTCTGCCATTATTGGATCTTACCAGGGTTGTGTTGTCTTTTCTGGGACATTGAGAAGTTAGTTGTAGAGCCAGACACTTGACACACCTCGGCTGATTAGAGCTATGTCACTGACACCTGTGACATTGCCCAATAGTGTTCAGTGGGGAAATGTAGTACACGATTCGCACACTGCTCCTATTTAAGAATCTGACTCAAAAATGTTTGGAGTGAGAGTTTGACTTTGCTAGTATAACTAGAAATGTGGGCAGAATGTCTCTGTTTGTGTGGCATCTGTGGGTTCCGTCATTTTAGTAAACTCTCACATGTCTGTCACTGCGTAACCAAGGTCAATAGGTTCATTTATTTATATCTTCAGTGTACATATTAAGTTCCAGCCCCTTGACAATTGCATTGATTGGTGAGTTGTGGGAGATGGTGTAGTTATGGGATCCCTGGTCCACTTCTTTAAAGAGTATTTGCATTAATTGGTAGTCATGTGCTGTTATGGTTTGTATTTTAAAGCCGTCCTTTATTTAATATACGATGGGAATTCCTTCAGTGTCTTTAGCTGTTTCTGTTATTTTCCTATAGTTTTGAGTCTCCATGATTGTATTAGTGTTGTCTCAGTTTGGGTTGTGTGTGTCCAAATCGTCTATGTTGGTTAGTGCTTCAGAACACAAAGTTTTAAATTATAGTTGGTGGTTACAGTGCTCTTCGCAGTAGATTTGGAAGTTCATGTGCTTTGAGCTCGGATCTCCTGCTAGTATTATTTTTCCTGTCTGTGTAAGTTCGTCCAAGTATTTCGTACGTAACGTCATCTGCGGTGGTTTGTATCCTCCGCTTGGTGTTTACCTCAACTGCTGTAGCCTCTAGTGTTATTAAGTGCTTAAAATGATGTTGTGTTATGTGGGAGGTTTCTTTTAATGTAAACAGCTGCCCCCCCCCCCNAACTGCTGTAGCCTCTAGTGTTATTAAGTGCTTAAAATGATGTTGTGTTATGTGGGAGGTTTCTTTTAATGTAAACAGCTGCCCCCCCCCCCCCAACACTCTGGGTTTAATTATTCTCTCTGAACTGTAGAATTCGTAGCGGTAGAAATAAATATTCTTTTTTGGATTTAAGTGAGTTTGGTTTATCAGAGCTATATCTATTGCACAAGTGTTAAATAAATCTTCTGATTCATTTTTTTGCTGGAGTATTCCATTTGCATTCCACCATTCCGTGGTGAATATTCTGTCTGACCTTCTATAGCTATCATTAATTTGTCTGAGTTGTCTTTTGCTTGCGTTAGCTGTGTAAGGTATGGTTTGAAATGGTTGATTAGTCCAATCATATTTAGCTCCTTGATTTAATTAAACAACTCCTTGATGTCGGAAGCTGTGAAGGTTTGCTGTTAGGTGGCCAGCTGAGGGGGCCTAGCTTACGGTCGCACAGCCTGGCTGTATTGCCGGTGAATTCTTGCCGCATCTACATGGCTTGTGGAGGTGACCTCGGTTTGGCTCAATGTGTCCATTGTATTGGGTCGTTGGGGAAGTGAAGGAAAATCATTGTCTGTGATTGGTGAAGTTTGAGGGATCCATCTTTGATGAGTAAGGTCTTCCTGCCTTGCATTATGTGTTGAAAGATTTCTGTCCAGAAGCTTTCTGTACACGGGGAATATATTGTAGTCGGTGGAGTGATCTCTACAGTTAGCACATCCTCCCGGGGAGATGTTTCTTCTTTCAGTCTATGGTATCGAGCACTGACAGTCATTTGGCACATCTTGGGTTGTTCTTGCAGTTGTCTCTTGTGCGACCGAACCTCTGGCAGTTGTGACATTGTGCTATTTTGTAGTTCTCAACTTGTACTCTAGTGTTGTTGATGAATTTTAGCTTGAATGCATCTGAGTTTTGACTGTACTTGGCTAGTGTTACCTGGAATGTTGGTAACAGTGTGACTGTCTGGGTGCTGCTTGTAATAATAAGTTATAATTGTACACTGTTAATTTATATGTGCTAAACTTTAAGAGCCTAAGGGGTGCCGTTTTTAAATTAATACTTATGAACAATGCAGTTCAAAATTATTTGATTCATCTATTTCCAAAAGTGGTTATCTCCAGCTAAACTTTTTTTTTGTGAAATCAAGGAAAACTTTGTACTATGAATTGTAGCATATTAGAAAAAATGTAGTACTGCAATAATGTACTAAAACATTGTCTTAAATTTGATACACTAATCACAATATACATATTTCAATTCTTTAACAGTTGTTTAAGATTTGGTTTAGAAATAAGCCGATTTTGGAACAATCTAATGGAAATGTCAACTTTTTAAACCAATCTATTAAGAGCAGGCAGGTTTTGCTAATGATCATATATGATAATGTAATACATTATGATGAATATGATTTAAAAAAAACTCAATACATAATTAATTAATGCCAAATTATGATAATTTTGGTGAGTATATTCTTCTAACCTCAATGAATTAGTAATGCATCTCAAATTGTGTTAATAGACTGAGGGTCTAAACAAAAGTGGTTAAATCCTCAACTATGAAATCACAAACTTCTTTAGTTCAACATTCTCATATTTATTATGTTCTTGTAGCACATTCTTTAAATAAACTAAACATTCTAAGTCATGCCAATTAGCACCAAAATGTTTTGCCAAAAACTTGTCAAAATTCCTAAGTTTAATCGGATTAACATTGACAGCCATCTCGGTAGCAACTGAAAAGTCAGTTTTTGAACACTGGCCTTTCTTCGTAGTTGTTTTGTAGTTACTAAGTTCTGATCGGTAATGCAGTTCACGATAAACCAACACATTGGCTTTGTCCATGAACGTCACTGCTAGCTCTTATTTATTGGGGGGGATGGATCTAACCAAGTTCGTGCATTATATTTTTGGGTGGAAAGTGGGGGTGAAATAGGGAACTTGCAGTGACTCGTGGTGACGTCCCCAATAAGAGACGTCCAATAAGATACAAACCTAGACACTGATGAGAAACAATAAACATCTGTTACCTTCAAACATTCTGAAGAAGATTGTTGAAATCTTCCTTCCTTGTAACGGCCCTGGAAATAATCAATTTTCCCTTCACATTAAAGAAAAAAAATTATTTTTTTACCAACTTAATAACAAATATGTTATTTTATAATTACTTATTTAGCCACTCAAATAATCATAAAGACAATTTACCTTAATCATTAATTTATTGATCCAAACGTGGATCTTAAATTTCATTTTTCCTAATAAAACACCTCATTCTTTCTTTTATAACGATGCGATCTAATACGTGCTTGGTCACATGACAAATTGCAAGATGATTTAGTTGTTTTTGGGCCATACTTGATCTTGAGTATGTATTAGTCTACTCAACTAACTAAAACTTATTTCTGCCTCGCAATATGAACTTGGCAACACAAGTAGCAGACAAATTAACATTTCAACATTTGAAGACAGATATTCCCCTGAGGTGTGTAGTAACACTTATAGCTGGTAGTTTAAACAGCAGCGGTGCGAATTTTGAAAGAGGGCATGTGTTAGATAAAACTATTTTGGGCTAGTGATGAAAATTAACACATTTAGGGAGAAATCCATTAACTTGGTAGCCCAGGCTGAGCGTAATCTCTGGAAATATTGAGGAAACACAGAGGGAGTTCTTTCTATGAAAACAAAGAGTTTGAGAAGGAAAAGTAACTATTTCCAAGATAAATATAAATTACAGATGGTCTTACCTAATGATTCTTAAAAGTTAGAAAGTAAAGCTACAGTCATTATTAAATAAGAAGTCAAGCAACATAATATATGATATATTTTTAACAAAAATATTTTGTACACAGATTTTTAATATTGAAATTGTGAAGATCAGTTTTTCTCAAATCAGTACTTTATTACATGTTTCCTATCCAAGCAGAATTTTGGGAGATACGTGTCCCGAGTCCCGTGGCTCCGACCTTATTCTTTACAAGCAAAAACAGTTTTGAAGCAGCAAGTTTGCAGTGACACTGTCCTGTTGGTTTATTAACGTCCTGCCCTTTGGCTTTACAACCATACACTGAACAGTGGATCCTCAGATGGAAGGGCATGTATTTGGATCACATTTGCTTGAGGTAATATAGGAAACAAGACTGAGAGGGTATTGGCATGTAATGAGGACGTTATAGTACTAGAGATAGTAGAGGAAACAAGAATGAGAGGGTATCGGCATGTAATGAGGATATTGGAGTACATGAGGTAATAGAGGAAACAAGAATGAGAGGGTATTGGCATGTAATGAGGATGAAGAGATATAGTCTGCCAAAGAAAAATGGAAATGAGATATGTGGGAACAAGACTGGAAGGGAGGCCAAGAAAGAGAAGAAATGAGCAGATAACAGAAAGTATGCAAGTGAGAGAAGAATAATGAGAGCAATTAAAGAAGGAAGACTGGCGGAGTAAAATAAGAAGATGGAGGTATTTTACTAAACTATCCCGGCCACAGGCTGGAAACAGATGATGATGATGGTGATTATTTCATGTGAAATAATTACTTTCTCGATTCTACCAAATTCTCCTTCTAGTGGCAGGAAAGACGGCCTCAACATCGGAAATATTATTTCTATATTATTAAGGCTTACTTAAGTGGAATTAAAAAGCCAGTATGGAGACAAGTTAATCATCGTAGTGGTTTGGTTTTTTCCCCACATCCATCAGCCACCAGTTGCAATGTAGCAGAGACCAGATTTCATTCGAGCCTTTAGTGAAATCAGTTACATTCCAAAGTTAAATATACTGACTGCTTAAGAAGCTAAAGGTGTTATTGAATTGATTTTTAGAGCATTACAGCTGTATTAATACGGCTGCTATAGTAGGTCACCAGAGCTGGTCCCCGGGATAGCACTTGATTTTGTTTGATTATCAAAATACATTTTCAATGAGAATATTATAAAATTACTGTCATCTTAAATTCTGTACTCTCGTTAGTGTTATAATTCAAATCAGTTTCTTGTTTAATTTTTTCTATTGGTTCAAAATAAGTGGAGCAAGCTTTTGTTCTCAGTGCTCCACAAACTTTAATATACAGATTATTAAATACTCTATGAAAATAGATTACTTTCACTGATAAATCAGGATCTTTGTTGTTTTTCTTCTGATAGATACGCCACATTTTCCACTGATATGGCAGATACTCCTGAGTCTTGTACCCCATCACATTGACGGTTTTGGAACTTACCTACACCTCTAAGTAGATTGTCATTTTTGGAAATTACAACTCAATGTAGATCTGGTTCCCGAGATTGCGCTAATATTTCATTAAGAAGTATCTATTGAAAAGGGGCGTTTTTTGAACTACTCTAATCACCCGTGGTTAGAAAACACTCAGACCTTAATTTTTAACTTTAAAAAGGTTTTTTTGGATGGAAATTTTTGTTAAATTGTTGTCTGCATCAGTTTACCTCGTTATGTTGTATATGTAGCTAGCTTATCCATAGCTTAATTAGGTGTTAGTTTAGTTGTGGGAGAAACTCTTTCAAAATTTTCAAGGGATTGGTGCGTTGAAAATGTACGGGGTAGATTTTAACAGATAGAAGAGGATATACCTATAGTAGAGTTAACTTCACAACTTAGTTTAATTTGTTGACCTATAGTATTTAAATCAAATTTTCTTGATAAAATTAACATAATGCATTTTAAAAAGACATCTCATCTGCCTCAGGAATATTGTGCAAAAATTTAGCATTAATTTAATTTTTGTTAGTACCTAAAACCGTTTAATGAATATTATCGATATATGGGGTCTACATAAATTACTGACCCAGTTATAAAGTCCTCATTAATTGGTTATTTTAGGATATATCTTAAGACTTTTGTGGTAATAAACAGCAAAACTCACAAATTTCTCCCGTAGTTGAATGGTTTAAGGGGTCACTCTAAAAATATACTTGATGACTGATGACGGGATGATCGGGGTTCGAACTCCAGTAAGAATGTACTGATTTATTAAATATGATTTTACAATCTTCCTTCACGCCATTGCTCGTACACATCCACAGAATTCGACATTACTCAACCCTAATACGTAATAAGTACATATGTGTGCAGCCCGAACGGGTAGTAAGACGCAGGGATAAAAAAAATAAAACACAAAGGCACATATCAAAATGTATGTTTCTTTATTTCAAAAAGCACCTGTAACATTTTTAATATGTCTCGTAAAATAACATATTCTACAAGGGGGGGGGCGGGGTGAATAGACTTCATGGACACATTGTATGTCTAGCAGGTGTTAACAAACGCTACCCCAATAAATCTAACCCTACCTAAACATTGTTAATTATAAAATAAGGACCATTTTGTTTCCAAAATAAAGTAATAAAAGAAATAAGACATATGTTTTATATACAAATTATCTTTACGTTTAATCACTTTGAAAAATAATGTTTCGTTTGCCCTGTCGTCACATAATGTACACGCTCATGTTATTATCAAAGTTCAAAAACATCTGTGGTTGAATATGTTTCAATATAATAGCCAGCCATTGTAAGTTAAGCTGATTCAAATGGGTTTGGGAAACCCCTGCTAATGAAACAGTAACTTTCTAACTGCCCATTGTCCTCTCTGGTTAAAAGACATATGGCGCTAGTTTAGGGATTGTTAAGATAACTAGAACGAACTTGTGACGTCTTGATACAAACTTTGTACGATCCACTGAGACGTGGAAAGACAAATACGAGATGGAGTTGGCTGAAGCTTCCCAGTGAAACTGTCGGGGATGTCAAGAGATAAGATGTGGGTAGAAATACTGGGGATGATTTCATCTTTGTCTGAGCTGCTAGTTCAACAAGATAAGTAGGAGTTAGGGTTAGGCGCACTGTCCGTCGGATAGGAACTATATTTACTGGCACCAATCATTAAAACCTTCTTTGATAAACTAGAAATAGTTTTTATATTTGGCACGCAATCATGTCATATAAAATAAATAGTAACATCATGAAAATGTATCTATCACTAGAGGATTAATATAGCAACGAGTTACTTGAGGTATACTCGCTTCATAGATTGGTTTTAGTATAGATATTTGAGTAGTATACATAATATTATTAGGTAACATCAATATTGTAAATAATTTAGTTATGATCAAAAGAGCTTTTATCTAAATTAAGCTAATGCGACCAAAGTTTCACTAAAGAAAGAAGGTATTTTTCATTAAACTATTAAAATATTCTGCTTTAAAATATAGAAATATTTTTATTTTAATATTTAGATTAAGTAGAAAATAATACAACTATTTAAATACTTCTCAATCAATTTGAATATTTAAAATTGTATTTTCAATAATAATTATATTTTGGGTAGATACAATAATACAAATAAAATGCTTTGATATTTGAATTTCGAAATGTACAATTTGCTTAAGTAAACTAGAAATTAAAGAACAGTCTAACTAGAGTAAATTTAAATTGATGGACGCAAATCTATCTCTGCTACAGAAGAAAATGTTTGTTTAAACTTTTCTTATTACTATTACTTATTTACTAGTCAAGTGTTCCTATAGATATATCCATTTAACTAAACTTATGTTATTTTAGCTTGTTACTCTCTAATGTATAGTAATGTAATGTAAGGTACAAATCATACATCTCTCGACTAATGTGATTAAAAAGAAACTTAGTGGTTTTATTATCTTACTGCACATGGCTGTTCTTGTAAATTATTTCCGTTGGAAAACACAAGCTTATTGATAATAGTGCATTAATCATATTTTATCAATATGACGTAATTCCAAATTAATTCTTTTTTTAAGAAATGATTATCTGGTTTTAATTCCTTATAAAGAATAACATAGCTAAGGTCAGCTATTGGGTTGGGTTTATCCAATAGTTGATTTTATCCAATCCTTCATGATTCTACCCCAGTTATAGGCCTATATATCTAGCAAAATCGCTCAATTGTAAATTACCCACCAATGAATTTTTACCCGAAAGCCGATTATAAAGTATTTTTTGGGGGTCAAACACGTCCTAGATATCTATTAAAAGCAATATCATTAGATATATGCTCGAGAAAATCTGGAATAAAAAACATTACTTTGTAAATTACCCTTATTTTGAGGTATCCGTATAGCATCTATACATACAGTTAGAACAAATCCATTACACCCTTTCAGACATGTGTCCAAGAACAAGAAGCAAGTGACCTGGTGTTCTAGGGGTAAGGTGTCAGGCTTCTGTGCTGGCGGTCTAGGGGGGTAAGGTGTCAGGCTTCTGTGCTGGCAGCCGGGGTTCAATCCTCGGTCCCGGCACAGATTTATCTGATTACCAGACCCTTCCTTCACCTCTGACAAGACATCTTGTGAATGATGGGGAATGCTAGGACTCCACCGTGGTTCGGATTCCACGTTAAACTGTAGGTCCTCCATTTCATCTCACAATCACCCTAACATTACACATTAGCGTAAGTGCGTATAACCCGAACGGGTAGTAAGACGCGGTGCTAATAATAATAATAATAATAATAACAAGAATCATAGCATACACGATATATATATATATATATATATAATGCTAACTTTAAAAGGGCTCAGGAGTTTCAGGTAAGGACGTGCTGGAGTCCCTCGGTCTCACTTTCTAAAATAGCGGTACAATAAATATTGTGTTTTTATAGTATTTACAATCATTAAAAATAGTACAGTGAGGAACAGGACCTATTGTAAAATATCTCCAGACCCTAGTTCACATTTTGAAGTAAGAGCGAGAGCGGGAGAGTGGACGTCTCGTGGTGGACAGGAGAGAAACTCTCGAAGTTACACCAATAGACAGGACGGACGTGTCTTACACACCTGCGCAGTTACTCGACTCAACTTAAATTATTTATAACAATCATTTAAATCACCAGAACCAAAGTTTGGAATCAATTTATCCTAATTAATAACTAGTAATAGCTAATTTATGTGATCTTCTATTTAAATCAACCCCACTCTAATCGTTGGCTGAGAACGCGAAACTACCCACTAACGAACACAATATATCTAAATATTTAAATCTACCACTGAGGGTTGTAGACATTTTAAACTCATCAAATTATAGGATGAAAAATATTTTTAAAATGTTCAATTATTTAAAATTAAAAATAACAATTTTTCAGCATTATACCGTATTTACCGTAACGTACCGTAAATGAGACTTTTAACGAAAATTTATGCAAATATTTCCAAAATCTTGTTTATTGCTTTGACAAACCATCTCACTAATCACCAGCTACATCCATACTTTTAGCTACACTGATCGGGCAGAAATGAGTGAGTTGGACTTTAGATGAAATGCACCCCAATTTACGTGTAGCTAGAGTGGGTAAAAATGTATGAAAATACACCCTCTGTAAGTCTACGCAGGATTCAACCCTGCCCTCCCCATCGCTGTTAAACCAGACCGACTATGAGATGTTAAACCAGACCGACTATGAGATGTTAAACCAGACCGACTATGAGATGTTAAACCAGACCAGACTATGAAATGTTAAACCAGACCGACTATGATATGTTAAACACGACCGACTATGAGATGTTAAACCAGACCGACTATGAGATGTTGAAACAGACCGAATATGAGATGTTAAACCAGACCGACTATGAGATGTTAAACCAGACCGACTATGAGATGTTAAACCAGACCGACTATGAGATGTTAAAACCAGACCGACTATGAAATCTTGATGTTTAGTCCGTGTACCCATCTACTCGTGAAACTTGTTGTTGAGTACAAGGAAAGTAAAGCTCCAGATGAAACAAGAGGGAAGCTGGGAAATGTTTACAACAAGTGAAGTGATCCCTCAAATATTTTGTAAAAAGGGAACATTTAAAATGAACATGTATTTGAATTCTCGGCAAAAAATCATCATAATATACGGATGCACGTCTTGTTATTAAATAATTACACATGTATATGATATGTGATAAGAATAGGTATTATTGTTTATCTTTATTTCAGTAGTAGCACCCGGAGGGATCTGAAGGGATATTAAAACTCCAGAGATTTAAATCACTTTATAAAATACATCCAACATATAAAATAAAAATATAATCTTATACTACTAAAGAAATAGTGAATGATTAGGATACATTTTAAGATTAGGTTTGACTTGATGTTCAAAATATATGCCTATATTCACATTAAAATATCTCAAAATGTCTTAATTTGAGTACATAACAAGTACATGATCTTTAATCCACTTTTCATTCAAAATTAAATAAGATAATTAGTTTTGATACAAATTTAATAATCCCAAATTATAAGATAGTTTTGGAAATTATATTAGTTAAAAAAATATATTGCATTTATGTAAATAGAAAATATATTGTAGTCAAATTATTAGTATATTCTATTTTAGGAAATTTATGAAAGTATATTTCTATTTTAGAATATTTTGAAAATAAACTGGAATATTTCCTGTAGTGATAATGTCTTTGCAAGCCCAGATAATAGTGTAATATTACTTGTACTGGTGGTGATCCATACTTACCTATCCGGACTATCCAGCTGTACTCTGTTCAAGATGTTGATTATTTCCTGTAGTGATAATGTCTTTGCAAGCACAGATAATAGTGTAATATTACTTGTACTGATGGTGATCCATACTTACCTATCCGGACTATCCAGCTGTACTCTGTTCAAGATGTTAATTATTTCCTGTAGTGATAATGTCTTTACAAGCACAGATAATAGTGTGATATTACTTGTACTGGTGGTGATCCATACTTACATATCCGGACTATCCAGCTGTACTCTGTTCAAGATGTTAATTATTTCCTGTAGTGATAATGTCTTTACAATCACAGATAATAGTGTGATATTACTTGTACTGGTGGTGATCCATACTTACCTATCCGGACTATCCAGCTGTACTCTGTTCAAGGTGTTGATTATTTCTAGTTGTTGACGTTGGCTGATCTACCCTATTTTGACTGCTCCCGGAGTAGTGTAGAGTCAGTCTGATGGCCTCACTATAAGATGTCCATGCTAGATAGATCATTGGTTCGAGTCACTACACGTATGGTTACTAGAAGACACTCATTCCCCATCATATATTCCACATGCTCAGAGTTGTGATCAAATAATAAGTACTATAACGTACCAGCGTCCTCAAGGGCCGGCCCTTCATGGCTGCTAGCTTGTGACGGCGGGTGAAAGGTCATTAAAGCTGGAGAAAAGAGGGTTGGCTCGTGATGAAACTGCTGGTGAGTGATAAATCGCCCTCCGTGATATCTTGGAGACCGGTAAAGCCAATTTACTTTTTGACAGTTAGATCCTCTTTGGAAATTAGAAAATTAATGGCTACAAAGCACCTCATATCTGGCTGTAATCTAAAAGGCACTTAAGTTTAAATATATAGGCTTCCTTTGTTTATTTTGTTTGATAAATAATAAAATATTTTACAATTCATACCACTTATATATGTTTGGATTAAAGGTTGAAATATTTTATTGATGATAAATTTTGACACAAAAACAAGACACTAAGAACACAAATCACTGATCACGACATTCCAGTCACCAGGATCATAATGTATATGTAAAAGTAAAACTAAAGCTTTAGATAGGTGCTCGCAGATGGTGACACATTCTATGGCGTGAGGCTCACTATTTATTAGTTCTAAAGCGTTAATTCGAGAGTAGCACACAGTCAAGTGATCATTAATGTAAAAATGTAACTTGTTTTAAAATGTCAGAGTTGACCATTTTTGTTTGTTTGTATTAGTATAATTTCCTTTGACACTCAGTTGCATCTGCCTTTTAAAAATAAAATAAGCTATCATATCTTCTGAATATCAATCTGCGAGAAGATAGTATCAAATAAAATAACACCAGGAATATTTATTGTGTGGTTTTTATTGTTAAAGGCAAGGGGCAGACGTTGTGGGGGAATCTGTGGCTATTTAATGTATTTATATAATAGCTTGTAGTTTTCCCTTGGGTATAAAATTATCACATACTGATAGTGAACCATAGTGGAAACCTTTTAAAGTCACAAACTCGTAATTACTTGATATATATCTTGAGGCTCGTAATTACGTGATATATATCTTGAGGCTCGTATTTACGTGATATATATCTTTAGGCTCGTAATTACGTGATATATATCTTGAGGTTCGTATTTACGTGATATATATCTTGAGGCTCGTAATTACGTGATATATATCTTGAGGCTCGTAATTACGTCATACATATCTTGAGGCTCGTAATTACGTGATATATATCTTTAGGCTCGTAATTACGTAATACATATCTTGAGGCTCGTATTTACGTGATATATATCTTTAGGCTCGTATTTACGTAATATATATCTTGAGGCTCGTAATTTACCTTATGTAGAAATAAATGGAATATAAAACTCGTTTTGCAACCTAACTATTACATTGTCCCACTCACTTTACATACACCTTTTGTTAGTTCAAATTGCATATAATATTTATTGATAGAATTAAAAGAACCTTTGTTAGGTATTTGTAGAGTTTCCTCCAGTGTCAATCTCGCAATAGGTTGTATTATCTGTGAGTGAAAAGTCGAGATTTGAATCTGTCGGGTGTTTGGGGTATGGGCAAAAATATCACTATATATTTTGGTTTCTCATTTATTAATATTAGAAATGTATCGTGGATTAGGAAATTGTATTGTGTATTGTTGTAATATGGAAATATCTTCTTTATGAACATAAAATTTTATCGAAGGCATTTCATATTATTTTTCACATACGCTTTTTCAACCTATTATATCGTGCGCTTGATTTACCTACTAATTATATAAGCACATGAATTACAAACTATCTTCCTCTATAACAATCACAACAAAGAAACCCTAACTCTCAAATCTGTGAGACGATAGTCCAAATTTTACTAATGGTAATTCTATCAAACGTGCAGGGAATTGAACCAAATACCCTTAGTTTAGAATAAGACCAAATAAAGAATTACTATATAATTATTTAAAGAAAATTTAATTTTTAGGAATAAACTTTATGAAAAGAGTTACTATTTGAAGGACTTTGCTGTGTTCCTCTATCTTGGGCCATGGAAAATCAATCCTAGTCCTCCCCGTGGAGTGAACATATGTTTGTGAACAACCAAATACTCATACCGGTGTGGCTGAATAATATCCTCCTGTCTTTTAAGGCTTTTATAACAAATTCTGAAAAACAACAGTGAATGTCCAAGCAGTTTACGAGAATCGGTGAGCCATGTTTTAGTATTCTCGAGTATTTGATCGCCGTGAACATGACGTCGCTCATATCTTCCCTGCAAGAACTTGCGAAGTCACCACGAGTCGCGCCACCAGTACTGGTGCACATAGCCTATATATCTTAGTGGGAAAAAGAGCGACACAAGGCGGATTTTTACAAAGTACTTCTACAGTGGGAGGTTTTTAAAACTAATAGGTAGGGTGCGTGGGTTACGTCATTATGTTACGTAAGCTTTGAAATTAAGTTGGACATTTGACTACATCGTGCCGCATTCTCAAATAATAACCAAATGTTTTATTTGTGTTTACTGTATAAAATAGGCTGTAGGAATCACTCATCGTTACTCCGGGGGTTTCTCGACAGAATTTATTTACCTTTTGCACTGGGAATTCTTAATTTTCCAAGTATTACAAGAAGCAGCCTCATTTAAGCGTCTTTATATAGAGATTTTAGAGATAGAGAAATTTTAAGTAAGTTGTTAATTGTGAGTCGCATGGGTTATTAGTGACGTCAATTACATTACTTGAATTGTTTATTTTGGAGATATATAATCGCAACCAAAATTGTTTCCCCTCATTTTGCAAGATAATTCTAAACGTCCCTTGACCACTGGGCTTATGGTTTAACATACATTCATACTAATGGATTTGATGAAACTGCACTAATGTGAGAATCAAAATTATTGTCTGTCTCTAACTCTCAGGAGCGTATCCTTGTAGGGCGCCATTCATAAACGGAATGCCATCTATGGTATTTGAAATATCCATCATGCCCGTCAACGTAGCTCTTTAAAAGCTCTTTGGATATTGTTTCTGCATGCATGGAGAAGATTGATTAAAAAGCCCGGATTTACATTGTACCATCTGTTGCATTCATTTGTGAGTCGGTGTTGGAATATCTCAACTCGTCAACAAATCTATATAATCTTATCTTATTTTTACATGAAGCCATAACAGTAGTTGAACTTGTGGAAGTTCTCACATTTGACACTACACAATATTTTTAAAACTTTGTATTTCCTTTAACATCACCGGTCAGTTCCTTGAACGTTTAAACGATTTTTAATTAACTCATATTTTTTAAAAATTAATTAAACCTAAAATAATAAAATATTGCATTGACTATACAAAGGTTCTCTAGTTATAATCAAAAATAGAAGTACAGAAACTCCTTCATAAGGATCTCTAAATTCAAAAAAAAAAACTAAATTAACATATGATTTATCTGTGGGTTTAATATTCAAATGTATTCTGTAATATTTAATACATTTTGGATTTAGCGAACAAGCTATACAGATAAATAATGAATTATACATCCAATAGCAGAATCCACCACTAAGAACTAGTTTTAGTTCACAGTTTTTAAAAAAATATCAATTTTTTGAGTAAATTTGTTTGATTAAGTGATTAAAACTTTCACTCATATAATCTACATAATATTTTGAAAGACTGCATCGCAAAGAGTTTGGCGCTTCAAGAGATTTTAGGCAACAGACCTAGAGACCGACACTTTGTTTTATAAGTAGTGGAGGTATAGAAACAAAACATTTTCCTATAAATAAATTTAAAATCTCATTTTACAGGCCTATAAAATGGCATATTAATAATATTATTACTATATGCATCGGTAGTAAGATACTACGATTCATGAGTAATATGTTTTGTTAGTTTGAACCTATTTGGTATTTAATAACTGAATAAAATTACATAATAGTAAAGAGGTCTTGGTTTTAGAAGGCGACTTTAGCTGTAATAAGAACCATATGAAAAACGAAAAATAAAAAGTGCATTATAAAAAATAAAAGACTAATTAATCAATTAGTTCATTGTACTAGTGTGTGAATACATTTATTATACATTATTATTATTATATAACTGTCTCTATTTTCCTGTTAAACTTTTACACAAATAAACATTATTTAAATAATCAATATCTAGAAAAGTGTGTATAATAAATTATATTTAAAATTTAAAAAATCTGAAACATTCATAATTTAGTTAAAAATATACAAGTTCAATAATAAAATGTAAATTTCAAAATATGTTTATACTTGTTTCCCTCTTTTCAGAACCTGAAGAACCAAATAATGACCACAAATCTTTGGGTGGAGCAGGTAAGAATTTCCAAAATAATTTCAATATCTGATGATAATCTTGTCTTTGTGCATATTGTGTTGCCAATAGGTAGTTGGTGACCTGGCGGTCCAGGGGTAAGGTGTCAGACTTCTGTGCTGGCGGCCGGGGTTCAATCCCCGGTCCCGGCATACATTTATCTGATTACCAAACCCTTCCTTCACCTCTGACAAGACATCGTGTGAATGTGGGGAATGCCAGGCCTCCACCGTGGTTCGGATTCCACGTTAAACTGTAGGTCCTCCATTTCATCTCACAATCACCCTACCATTACACATTAGCGTAAGTGCGTATAACCCGAACGGGTAGTAAGACGCGGTGCTAATAATAATAATAATAATAATAATAATAATAATAATAATAATAATAATAGGTAGTTTAGTAAGACCTTCATACAAGAGTTTCGTTTGAGGTGTATAGGAAACATTATAAATAATGAAATGTTATAAAATATAACTTTCAATATCATTCACCTCATTAGCTGCTATAAGAAATATTTGCGTGTAACCCGGACAGTTAGAAAGACGCAATGCTAAAATAAAATAAATGGTACGATGCACCGGACAAAGCTTCTCCCGTTTTTATCTTAAAATATACATTTAATAAAATATCGTAGGGTCTGTGAAACGAAATAATAGCTATATACATTGCTGTAGAAGTACTACACCAAATTCTGTCAATTGAAAAATGACACCTGGACACGGGAATCGAACCCGGGACCTTCGGCTTAGTACGCCAATGCTCTTACCACTGAGCTATCCAGGATCACAGCCATCAGACAACGCAGCCATTAGCGACTCGGTAGTTGGCATTTTGCAGCCATTCGACAATTATATATATAATTGTACAGGGGACGAATCCTGGATAGCTCAGTGGTAAGAGCAATGGCGTACTAAGCCGAAGGTCCCGGGTTTGATTCCCGTGTCCAGGTGTCATTTTTCAATTTACAGAATATGATATCTATGAGGGACTCTCCCCACTAAAATGCATTAACAATAGTTTCGGCTATTTGTTTCATTACTACACCAAATATAAAAGATTAAATAATATACACTGTTACTTATTCTATGGCATTAGGAACTAGGAGCACTGTTACAGAATAATATAGAACAGGGAAACATCTTGGCCCACCAAAGAGCATGAGAATCAAATACATTTTCACTAATACGAATCAAAAAGTATATATTTTCTTAAAGATCAAATATGTTTGATTTTGTAAAAATATATTTCAAATAAATTATGTTTATATTTAGTAATACTACATCTTTACAATTATAAGTTACTTTGTATCTCTAATATTTGCGGGAAATTATTAAAATTGAAATAAATCACCCCATGTAAAATACCCTTAAGCTCATTTTCATGAGAAAATGAGAATTGCCCTTTGTTTATAATAATAAACAGTGTCTAGATATAAAAGTTAATTAAAATCTTTAGAACGAATTTAAATAAAATCGAATTTTTTCTCTTTTTGCCATTCAGTGAACTTAGGTAATATATCTAATTCCTAAAACCTCTTGGGGGAAGGGGGGGGGGGCTTATGGAAACCCCAGACATCAAGTTTGATCTCAATCTGTAAAATACTTTAAGTTCTATCCCGAGATACAGGCAGGTAGACAGATAGACAGACGGACAAATAGCACAGTGAAAACATTTTTTTATTTCAGGATGTTATGAAACATCAACATTTATCAAAATATCGAGTTCGACATTTACGATCACAATACTTGTATCCGAAGTGTCTAGAAATTGTTGCTATATACTAAATTAATAATAATAATATTTAGCACCGCGTCTTACTACCCGTTCGGGTTATACGCTTTATATACTATATTAATTTAAGTAAATACATGTTCATTATCATTGCTTCAACATATGTTATATACTGTATAAATTCAACCATTCCCTTTAGTAGTTTCTTACATTTAATTTTCAAAATGAAAGTTATCAAAAATATATCAAATAAGATTAATTATTGTTTATTTTATATTCAAACTTTACAATATCTTGATAATTAAATTTTACCTGTATTATATTGCATATGTATATTCGTATTACTTTTTAATCTTTCTCATTCTATCTCCCTACACACATATTAAGTTTCTAATATTTTAGATTCGGAAGGAGTTTATTTCTAAACATAATTTTAGTTAGTAAGTTTGCCACAATATTTATAAGCACTTTTAGTTTTGACTGCTTAATTACCTTTTTATATGAAGGGAATGTAAGGGAATGTAGGGGAAATCTCTACACCAAAGCAAACAGCACGAAGAGAAAGAAACTGTCAACACCTCCAACAAAGATAAATTTTAAAAATAATACAAAACAAAAACATCATCAACAGCTAATCAGCACTTGTTAATTTTATGTTTGTAAAATAGAGAATATACATATATTATAAAGCGTGTGCCGAGTAGTTTCAAGAATGTGCGAGTCAGACTTGATGCGATGTGACACATACAGTCAACTCTCGATTCTACGACCTTTCACGGTTCCCTGGAAAAGGGTAGTTATTTCGAAGGGGTCCTTAATGGAATTTTAACAGATTTTGTTCCACCCCTGACCTTCATACGAAAAAATTGCATTTTTTAGACAATACGTGAAAAAGTAAATGAAATAAAACCTACCTATTTCTTGAAGAAGGTACTCCTTTCACTCATTTCGTCAAAATTATAAGTTCGTATCAAATAAAAAAAATAGCGTGGGTCATCAAAAATCGTTCACAAAATCCAACCAAAAACGTAACCAAATCAAAATAACATTAGCATGGGTCGTCAAAAATCGTTCACAAAATCAAACCAAAATAGTAACCAAATCGAGAATCGAAATAACATTGGCAAAAGCAAGCCTGGCGCGTGATGTAGCGGCAGTCGCGCGCGGGGAAACATCGTCTTTCTTGTGGGAGGGGGTGTCTGGCATTGATGAGGTGGTGTCTTTTTTTATACCTGACCCACCCCAGTTACTAGTAATACAGCGCTCACAAAGATAATTGAAACGCAGCGACCTAAATAAATGCAACAAACACATTTTACAGCCGATTTCCTTAAACTTTTCAAC
>CABFVX010000956.1:31244-85886 GCA_902151425.1 Timema shepardi
TTTTTTTGACGGAGAAAGCCGGAGCTTATGTTAATCCTGCTAAGACACAGGCCCAATTGTAATGATATCGGTACGGAAAGCATAATATATATCCAACTCAGTGGAGAAAGGCAGGAGAAGGGGGGGGAGGGTATAGTTCTGGATCGTCCATGGAAGAATGTGGCACTTTGGGGAACATTCCAGTACGGAGACTCGCCATTGCGCATGCCCGGCCAGGCCAGCCGCCGCTCTGATTGCCACGCCTCAGAGTCTCTTAGTGTTCTTCTAGGCCGTGACAGTGAATGTTCGTCTCTAGGACTTGAGCCGTTGTTCCATGCGAGTCTTGTCAGGAGGTGAATGCGGTAAGTTTCTTATAATTTTTTTTTTTACGTCTGTCTTGTAAGCCCAATGCTACAAGGGCTGTTAATGATTTATTTGTGTTTTATTGTAGAGTCTGAGGGGTTTTGATAGTTTTATGAATAAAAGAGGACGCATGACTTGGTATATGTATGTTATTGGAGCGAAGGAAGTATGCAA
The DNA here is from genome assembly GCA_902151425.1 of Timema shepardi. Taxonomy (NCBI): domain Eukaryota; kingdom Metazoa; phylum Arthropoda; class Insecta; order Phasmatodea; family Timematidae; genus Timema; species Timema shepardi. The sequence goes on from CABFVX010000956.1 coordinate 31,761, forward strand.
GGACAGGGAGGTGAGGAGAAAGATAGTGAGGTTGTAGTAAGTACGGAGTGGTTGTTTCTTGAACTAATGGTACAGTTCCTTCCTACCACACAAGGGAACTAATGTTACAGTTCCCTCCTACCCCGCAGGGGAACTAATGGGACAGTTCCTTCCTACCACACAAGGGAACAGCTTGATTAGGTGTGTACGAGTATGTATAGTAGTGAGTTAAAATAAAAGAACAACTTAAATTATTGCAGCTCTCCTGATCTAATGGTTAGCCTTTCTTACTACTAACCTCGAAGTCCTGGGCTCGAAAACACGTGTTACTATAGGTTTATTTCCCGAAGAAGAACTAGTACTATGATTGCCATGGTATGATTAGTTGAGTCCAAGCTAGGTTTAAGATTTAAAATTAAACAATATTATCTTCATAATTATCATAAATCAACTAATCGGGACGAAGTAGTTACATCTGTATTCTGCCTCAACCTCAGAAGACGGTTACATATTTGTCACCGTCAGAAGAAGAGACCAGGAATGCATAGCTGACAAATATTGGTGGTGTACGATAATATATATATATATTATATCAATACAATACTGATAGCTCAATAGAATAGATCAAATTTAGTAAACATGGCTTTATTAAAAGTTTATAGTCTTTTAATGACATTCGCTATTTTTAATTAGTTTAAAAACTGTGTGGGAAATATAAGATCTAATAAATTTCATAAAACTTTGAAGTTTGTATGGCTTTAAATCTATTATTAGATGTTAATTATTCAAATAATTTCTTAATTCTTCATCACATGTCAAGAAAAGAATTCTAACACACTCAATTCTAACGTCTCAATACAATAACTGGTAGCAATGACTGGTATAAATAACTGGTAGCAATGACTGGTAGAATTGAATGGTTGCAATGGTAGTTCTAAAAATTCAAATTCCTGTCAGGTCGAAGAGACTTAGTCCTGATCTGATGTGAAGTAAGATGTAGTATGATGGTATCTATAAGTGTGTTCCCAAGTGTTAATAACACTTAGTTTGTGTTAATAGTTTAACACAATAATATAATAAAAAATGTGGATACTAGATTATCATTATAATATGTTTAAGTTATATTTGAGCTGTTTTATTAACAATGAATAATGCAATGCAATTTTTATATTGATACTAGCTTTTGCCCGCGGCTTCGCTCGCGTTAATGTTTATTTTGTCAATAAATTCAGGTTGTCGGTCGACACAGGAAGTATGAAAATAAAAACGATAAACTTATTCAGTTTGTTGGTCAATACAGGTAGAGATAAAGAAATATACAAACAACACAATATAAATAAGGATTAAGTGTAGGAGTAGAAAATAAGTGGCGGAGTGTATGTCAGTAGAGTTATAGGTTATGCCTTGCCGCGAATTGAAAATCCCACTCCATCTTAAATTTTACCTACAGTTAATTAACATCCCTTATTTACTCCGATTGTTCTTGGTCGTTGCAATCATGGGAACAGAATAGATCATTATTTTTGGACGTTCCTATATACTATGTTGTATGTCCTTCCATTTGGTGAAAATGTATACAAATTCTGGACATTGGACACACGCGAACATGCTACATATATCTGGCTATGGGGAAAACATGGCTCTTCCAAATGCACCCCTGCTACCAGCAATGTTTGCCCTTGCGCTTTGTTAATATGAATATCAAAACTAAGTTTGATTGGAAACTGGAGTCTTTTGAATTGAAATGGTAGGTCAGTGGGGATTATTGGGATTCGAGATATGATTACAACTTTCCCCTTTTCTCACACCTGTTAAAATGGTGGCACAGAATATATTTGGCCCTAATTGTGTAATCCGAAGCCTCGTCCCATTACATAATCGGGGTGCATATAAATTTCGCATACGCATAACTGGTACACCTAGTTTCAATTGTAGTTTATGCGAGGGTTCACCCGATAGCTCCAGAGAATTTAAAAACTCAGAGGGATATGAAGGGCTCTGTTCTGTGTCCATGATTGTATCTATTGACAAATACTCCTTTATTTCTACCTGAACCTCTTTCAAAATGTCAGTGTTGATTTTGTGAACGATTTCATTTTTTGGTGCAAGAATTGCTCTTGCACACATCCAGTGATCATAATTAAAATTTAGTTGTAATTCTGGTTAAACTTTAGCAATGAGCTCCACATCATTTTCAACCAAATTACAGAATTCCTGTGTAAGTAAAAAAAACCTTCAGCATCCGTGTCCAAACGTCGATCACCAATTTTCAATAGTTTTTCTGCGTAATGTCCTGAATCAACGTCATTATAAAGATGGACTCTCATAATGAAAGGACCAGTGATGCCTGTGCTCGGGTCAAAGAAGAAGTACATTTCTTGCCCGTACTAAAACCTCTATGGACATTAAATTTCTTTTGTTTTTGGTAACCCATAGTAACGTTGTTTATAGGATTGTTTGTTGTGTATGTTTGTTTTTTTGATAAGAAATATATTGTTTGTGTTGTGATGAAGAACTGGCTATTGTGCGTAAATAGGACTATTTTATTGGAGTGTGTACTGTTGTGGAAGATGTTGGTGAGAATAAATAACTTATAATNCATACCTCGAGAGATATTTTTGCTGAAATTGCAGATGGGCGACTCTTCCTGTGCAAGTGCAAGATTTAATGGCAATTTTAGAACGGAATGTGCAGTACGGCCGCCGTTCAGTACTGTAGCTGCTATACCGGAGGAAGCCACGTCAACAACAATTTTCTGGTCTTTTCTTATGAACGCCATTAATAAGTTCAGCAAAAACATTTTACCGGTTCCTCCAGGGGCGTCGAGAAAGAGGAGTGCACCATTCCCTGACCCTACTTGAAGTAACACCTGTTGAAATACGTGACTTTGTTTTGGAAGCAACCGAGGAACTAATCCGGTTACTTTCTGTTGCAATGCTGTGAAATCATAGTTTAGTTCCCGGGTTATTTCATCGTTTAAGTCATTTTCGTCTAATCGTCAAGGGCTTACCATTCCAAAATCTTGAAGCTTCTTCCCCGTCATTGTCATAATATTGTTTTAAATTTTTGCCAGCGCTTCGTAGTAGATGTGCTCATTCAAAGTCATATATGCATGTACTTGCTGTAGCCACCGCAAAATATCTTCCGCCATGTACTATTTGTACTTATCACACAGCGTTTGAGGATTGGAAGGACCGCAAGATGAAATGAGGGTTTCGTAAGTTTCCCTGATTTTGTCTGGTGATCGGCACTGCACGGTTTCCTCCATAGTTTCGTCCCAGTGGTTATCATTCTCTAACAAACGTAGAGCTACACATGCTTCTATATATGTTCCGCATTCCTGACCGTTGACAATTTTAATGTCTCTATAGCTAGTTGGACCTCGAACATGATGCCATAACATTCGCAGACAAAGTCATTCAAAGTTCATTACATGGATGGTGTAGACACGACCAAGAGCCTCTGATAATTTAACCCCTGGCAAATATTCAACAGGCTTACCTTGAACTCAGCGATTCCACTCCTTTTTTGAGGTGTTCCATATATAATAACGGGGGACTTGGGAATACAATAATGTTTTAGTGAAAGTATCTGTCTGACAAAGCTGGAAAAAGTCAGTTAATGTGGTTTTAGGAGCTGATGAAATCCTTTTCTGGAAATTATTCTCATTAAAGAAAACACGCTGTCCAATATCTAAGTGTACGGCAAGATGTGTAACAGTCTGATTTATTTCGTGTGAGGGTAAACCAAGGAGCCGCCACGCTGTCTCATTACTACTGACATATCGCCCTGCTCGATAGGTTTGTACTTCATTAAGAGGTTGTGCTACACCTTCGTTACTCAGTTCGAAGATCACCTGAACGCTCCCTTTATTAATGGATTTGCAAATATATTTAATAGCACGAACAGAGATGTAGGCTTCTACATTAATATGGGCATTAAATATTTTACACAGAATGGGTGAATACGGCCCAAACCAGTTATTATCAATAGTTCGGACCATTCCACTGCGAGTCTGAATCGTAACACTTCTACCACCATCTTCAGTTGCTCTTAGTCTGTATTAAGGGTAACCCTTATCATTGTGCACTGTTTCCTTTAGTAGCTCTCGGGGGAATGTTTCTGTACATTTTCCATTTTTCATGCAAGGCGATGTTGGACTGCGTGCTCCACAGGGACCATAAACCATGTTTCTGACTACGGTATCGTGCAAATCCTTATCTTGTTCTGGATCCGGAATCTCGGCGATTATTATAATATCTATTTGGTTGGGACGCAGCTTTTCTTGCAACCAAATAAGAATGTGCACATGTGGCAGTCCTCGTTTCTGCCATTCAATGGAATAAAAGTGGCAATGGAAGTTTCCAAATACTTCACCCTTTTATAATAAAATTCACAAGTTTTTGGACCTTTAAACGAAACACGTGGGCCACTAAGTCATGTCGGTCAGTAGCTCCTTTCCCGGGCATAAGCTCTTCTGTTATTTCCTTCCGTGAGGGATTGCAGGTGAAAGTCACGAATAGGTCAGTAAGTAAGTAGGTAAGTGCACACACAGGCGAAAGCGTCTTGTGTGTATTCATGCCAATAGCGGGGGCTGTTCACAAAAGTAGAGGGAAGAATAACCACTCCGCCTAAATTGTTAAGGTTTATATTACAATCCGTGCTAATCGCATCTTGCAGGTGAATGTAATATTCAGCTCACAGTTTTTTCTGGTTCAAAGAAATGTAACGAAGACCTTCGCTCTCTACTTTGATGTACACTCCATCGAGATTTAAAGGTAGCAAGCAACTTCTAATTCACTGAGCCCACGAGGTATGATAATTCTCCACACATAACTGTAGGATAGGTTGCCAAGCTACGCCCAACACCTAAATTAGAGAAGGCCTTAAGTCGTTAAATTATTTCTTGACTGTTGGGAAGGAGTGGTGGGGGAGGGATTATGTCTTTTAGCGATGCCAGAATGGTTTGATTTAATAAATTAATTTTACTTTATTGTTCTGAAAATGATACAATCAATAAATAATATTTACATACTAAGATAATTAATTATATTTGCTCTCATTAACATAAGGGTTAGTATTTTTTTTTAGCTATTAAAAGTTTAACATGTCAAACGTTATTTGGGCACTGTTGCCCACATTGATTGGTTTTAAATGGTAACGTAAAGCAAGTCTCCCCTTTTCCAGAATCTGCATTATTGTTTATAGCCAATTATAAATGTATTAATTATTATATTCCACACATGTAACGTAAATAACATATTAACTCCAAAAGATTTTTACTTTATTTGTAATAAGCTGAGTTTAAAAAAAAACTTCTGTAATTTAAGGGTCCCAATCCGAATTTAAAATATTTTATATGTTTTCCGTGGGGGAAAAAATGAATATTGTTCAAATTTCATCCATTAGACATATTTTAGTTATAAAAGTGAATTTATTTGTTTCTTCAAACTTATTATGACTGTGTATAAATTTGTGGGAACATAGTTAGATTCCATACTTTATTTAATGTTACCATAATGGCTATAATATAACTATATGTAAAACGTTTTAATAATTAATACTTTAATTAAGTAAAGGTGTAGTTTATTAAGTTTTGCGTTGATTATTATCATTTTATAATACATTTAAAGTATGATGTTAACTGTGATTATTTTTATCAAATCTGTTTTTTACTAAATCAATTCTGGAAATCTAAATAATAAAACTGGCTATGTTATAGTAAGAGTGAGGAAGTTTAAATGATAATTGAAAAGCAAGGATAAATATTGTTTTGTTTTACTAGCTTAAAACCACTTTACATAATATCTCTGCTTTTTTAAGGTTTGGAATATAAATATATTTAGGTAAAAATATATTATAGCTTCGTTCTATATTCAAGAATATCTGTCTATAGCCAAGGATACCTGGAATTTCACAACCTATTGCGGTGCATTTATTTCTATTCATCATGATGTCTCCTAGGAGAGGATTTCGCATACATACAGTCAGGGTTTGTTTTTCTTTTAAAGATACTGCCGGATTTATTCATCTCCTGAACCATTTATCCAATTGCGGTGTGGTTGTTACTTTTGTACTGGATCATTATCCAGGCAAGTTTTAGCATTATTTGTGTATAATCAGGTGTTTCGGTGGGAGTCCCGGTGAAGGGTCAGACGAATGTTTGTATACCTTTATGGAACAAACATAATTACTGTGGGGTAGTTTTTATTATTCGTTAGTGTATTTATCCAGGCATTTCTTAGTGTAATTGCGTGTATTGGTGTAAGTCCCGGTGAAGTGCCAGCCTGATATTTGTATATATCTATGAAACTACTTAACCGATTTAAATATAGTTTTTTTGTAGATTATTTATTCAAGCAAGTTTTAGCATGATTTAGGTGACATGGTGGTCTAGGGGTAAGGGGTCAGAATTCTGTGCGGGCGGCCGGGGTTCAATCCTCAGTCCCGGCACAGTTTTATCTGACTACCAAACCCTTCCTTCAGCTCTGAAAAGACATCTTGTGGATGTGAGGAATGCCAGGTCTCCACCGTGGTTCGGATTCCACGTTAAACTGAAGGTCCTTCATTTTATCTCACAATCACCCTACCATTAAACATTAGCGTAAGTGCGTATAACCCGAACAAGTAGTAAGACGTAGTGCTAATAATAATAATAATAATAATAATAATAATAATAATAATAATAATAATAATGATAATAATAATGATAATAATAATATTAATAATAATAATAATTTAGCATGATTTAATCATGTTTTGTGTTGTGAGTCTCGGTGAAGGATCAGCCGGATATTTGTCAACAACTGATTCCGTAGTTAATTCTATTCTGTAGAATATCAACCGGGATTATTGTAGTATGATAGACCTAGGTTTTGGGGTTCGAATCCCTTTTTAAGTTTAGGATGGATGTTGTGTATATTTTATTTAGGATATTTATAACCCCATAAGTGATTACAGTGTAATTTTTTTTTAACTAGGCTTACGTAGATTTTATATATAGGCAGGTTTTAACATTAGCTTAATCAGGTATTTTATTGTGAGTCCCTGAAATACTGACAGGCCTAGCTATAATGGGTTTTGTGGATCAGCCAGAAGGTGAAATTTCGTTCTTCCGTGAAGGAGATAATAAAATCTAGTGTGAACTAAAGGAGAATATTTACAAGTAACATAATCTTAACTATTTCAACCATAGTTACTGCTAATTACTTGTTGCTAGAGACTAAAAACATACAAATTTAATGTGATGTAACCACATTTGCTTGGAGGGGAGTTAGGAAACATTTTAGGAAGACGTTTATCAATATTCCCGGCCTGAAAATGGACCATATAAGAATTTTTTGTCTGCATGAGCACCGAAGCAGTATAATATATATCATTTACCGTATTTCCTAAAATATAAATTTTAATTTGTAATTTTGTTTAATATATGGTACTAAATATTATATTTTGTGAGTGTTTCAAGCAGATTGATATCACAGTGGTCTATAATCTATTATTAACTCGGGGCTTTCTTTTTTTAAGTACAATCAATAATGTGTTTACCAAACTGAGATTATCGACAACTCTCAGACCCTCATTGGTGGCGTAGTTAGCTAACGCGCTATTTTACTGCTTAGCTCAACTGAAATGGATGTGTAGATCAAGTTTCTAATATCGCTCGGGTGAACTCGGGTAGTTTTTCCTAAGTGGTTTTACACTCTCCCTCCACGCAAATACGGGTTACCTTCCTTTAACTTCAATGTTTACCATTTCTAACCCATTATATTAATTAGGACTTAGGCGTATTACCAAAACGGGTAGTAAGACGTGGTGCTAAAAAAAACCTACCCTCAAAAATTGCTTTAAACACACTTTCCTTGTCCTATTGATTTAAGATTGAGTATATAAAGGTTACCCAAGAAACAGTGAAGTTTTCCTGGCACTCAAACATATTAATAAATAGTTAGTTCTGTGTGTTCTGGCTGGCCGCGAATGTCTGCGTATAGAGTAAAATATGTAAGTGGCGCTTGTCTAAAAGGAGGGTTGGAACACATTATTCACTTCATCAAGTCATGCACTAGCAAAATACTGACAGTTTCTAATGCAGTTAACATTCATACATCTAAACATTTATGTTTTGCAGTAAGCCAACAGTTATTACTCCTTCCAAGTTAATTTCAAGAACAAATAAATGATGTATTTTGTAGGCTGCATTACTACTTATATGTTAAAATCTCATACTCTTCTAATAATTATTGGTTACCTTATTATTATTATTATTATTATTATTTTCTAAACCAAGAATACTACAAGGGTATGATTTACAGATTTATTTAACGAACAGATAGTGCCACAGCTTAGCTTAATCGATATCATGTTTCTATACTGATTTTGGGACACTACGTTCAATTCCTGACACCGTGGAACTTATATTTTTAGTGAAACATTTGTTTTTTTCTTATAGCCTGATAATTGACGGGGATGTTGATTCGTTTCGAGTTTTAAGATAGTAACAAAGTAGTGTGCTTATTTCATCACTCGGTTCAGAAAATGCACGTCAGATACCTCAAATCAATTAATAAAATGAAACCTTAGGATGCTAATTATCTCTATAAGTGAGATCTGTTATAACTTATTGAACAAAATAAGAAATTTTAGGGTGCACTAACTTATATTAAATATAACTTTAGCTTTAAATAAGAACGAAAATAATTATAAATCAAACTTTCAGCAATATATCAAGGACTTAATTATCTGCGTTGTTTGTCTAGCTTTCATTCTTTGCGCATCTTTAATGTATGCATTATTAAGGATCAAGTGTGCACATTTTGCAGGTTATTTAGATTTCGTTCCTAGGCTCACCATCCTCTTCTCGTTTATGTGGCTCTGCTCATCGAAAAATGTCGGGAGGTGGCATTCATGAGTAAAAGTACCGAGTGAGAGTAATATATAAATATTTCGAAAAGTATTATTTTCATATAAATAAAATAATTTTTACAGTATAAAACATTTGTTTTAAAAAATTCAGTTTTTTCAGGCTTTTCCCAACATTCTTAATAATCCGTTTATGAGACTATTTGTTTTAAAGAAATGAAAATATATGCATACTATTGCGTTAAAATATTTTATATGTATATATATATAAATTTTTTTAAACCCTCACGGTAAAAGCCTTTAAAAATACCTTGCATAATTTGGTAATAATAATAATAATAATAATAATAATAAAACATATACCTACTTTTTTTAATGACTCACAAATTCCATTATTCGTAACTTTTTTCAAAATTGCTACAAACCCATTTTATGTGGACACGCTATCACTTAACTGCAACACAAGTTTTGGCTTGATATGTCTAATCGTTCAAATGTTGAGATCTGGGGAAGGGATTAGTTGTTAAATTAGTTATAACCGATCTCACTTATAGAGAGAAAAGTAGCATCCTAAGGTTTCATTTTATAAATTGATTTGAGGTATCTGACGTGCATTTTCTGAACCGAGTGATGAAATCATCAAACTACTTTGTTACTATCTTAAAAATTGAAACTAATCAACATCCCCGTCCATTAGCTTATCAGGCTATATAAAAAAAACAAATGTTTCACTAAAAATAAAAGTTCCACGGTGTCAGGAATTGAACCTAGTGTCCCTAAATCATTATAGAAACATGCTATCGATTGAGCTAAGCTGTCGCACTATCTGTTCGTAAAACCAATATGTAAATCATACCCTTGTAGTATTCTTGGTTTAGAAAGTAATAATATTAATAATAATAAGGTAACCAATAATTATTGGAGGAGTATGAGATTTTAACATATAAGTAGTAATGCAGCCTACAAAATACATCATTTATTTGTTCTTGTAATTAACTTGGAAGGAGTAATAACTGTTGGCTTAATTGCAAAACATAAATGTTTAGAAGATGTATGAATGTTAACTGCATTAGAAACTGTCAGTATTTTGCTAGTGCATGACTTGATGAAGTGAATAATGTGTTCCAACCCTCCTTTTAGACAAGCGCCATTTAACTATTTTACTCTATACGCGGACATTCACGGCCAGCCAGCACACACAGAACTAACTATTTATTAATATGTTTGAGTGCCAGGAAAACTTCACTGTTTCTTGGGTAACCTTTATATACTCAATATTAAATCAATAGGACAAGGAAAGTGTGTTAAAAGCAATTTTTGAGGGTAGGTTTTTTTTTATCATCGCGTCTTACTACCCGTTTTGGTAATACGCCCAAGTACTAATTAATCTAATGGGTAAGTAATTGTAAAGATATAAGTTATAGGAAGGGAACCCGCATTTGCATGGAGGGAGAGTGTAAAACTACTTAGGAAAAACTACATGTGGTTCACCTGAGCGATATTAGAAACTCGATATACACGTCCTTGTCAATTGAGCTAAGCAGTAAAATAGCGCGTTAGCTAACTACGCCACAGGGGCGGGTCTGAGAGTTGTTGATAATCTCAATTTGGTAAACACATTTTGATTGAACTTAAAAAATAAAGCCCCAAGTTAGTAATAGATTATAGACCAGTGTGATATCTGCTCGAAACACTCACAAAATAAAATATTTAATATCATAATATGATATTATACTAAACAAAATTACAAATTAAAATTAATGTTCTTGTAAATAAAGTAAATGATATATATTATACTGCTTCGGTGTTCATGCGGACAAAAAAATTCTTATATGGTCCATTTTCAGCCCGGGAGTATTGAGACACGTTTTCCTAAACTGTTTTCAAGTTCCCTCCAAGCAAATGTGGTTACATCACATTAAATTTGTATCTTTTTAATCTCTAGCAACCAGTAATTAGTAGTAACTATGGTTGAAATAGTTAAGATTATGTTACTTGTAAATATTCTCCTATAGTTAACTCTAGATTTTAGTATCTCTTTCACGGAAGAACGGAATTTCACCTTCTGGCTGATCCACAAAATCCATTATAGCTAGGCCTGTCAGTATTTCAGGTACTCACAATAAAACACCTGATTAAACTAATGTTAAAACCTGCCTGTATATACAATCTACGTAAGCCTAGTTAAAAAAAATTACACTGCAATCGCTTGTGGGGTTATAAATATCCTAAATAAAATATACACCACATCCATCCGAAACTTTAACAGGGATTCGAACCCCAAAACCTAGGTCTATCATACTACAATTTTCCCGGTTGATATCCTACAGAATAGAATTAACTACGGAATCAGTTGTTGACAAATATCCGGCTGGTCCTTCACCGAGACTCACAACACAAAACATGATTAAATCATGCTAAAACTTGCTTGAATACATATTCTACAAAAAAAACTACATTTAAATCGGTTAAGTGGTTCCATAGATATATACAAATATCCGGCTGGCACTTCACCGGGGCTGACACCAAACCGTGCGATTATAATTATTATTCTAAAAAATGCCTGGATAAATACTCTACAGAATAATCAAAACTATACCACAGTAATTGTGTGGTTTCATAGATATATACAAATATCCGGCTAGCACATCACCGGGACTTACACCAATACACGCAATTATACTAAGAAATGCCTGAATAAATACACTAACAAATAATAAAAACTACCCCACAGTAATTATGTGGTTCCATAAAGGTATACTAACATTCGCCTGACCCTTCACCGGGACTCCCACCGAAACACCCGATTATACACAAATAATGCTAAAGCCTGCCTGGATAATGATCCAGTACAAAAGTAACAATCACACCGCAATTGGTTAAATGGTTCAGGAGATGAATAAATCCAGCAGTTTCTTTAAAAGAAAAACAAACCCTGACTGTATGTATGCGAAGCCCGCTCCTAGGAGACATCATAATGAATAGAAATAAATGCACATCAATAGGTTGTGAAATTCCAGGTATCCTTGGCTATAGACAGATATTCCTAAATATAGAACTATAATATATTTTTACCTAAATATATTTATATTCCAAACCTTAAAAAAGCAGATATATTATGTAAAGTGGTTTTAAGCTTGTAAAACAAAACAATATTTATCCTTGCTTTTCAATTATCATTTAAACCTCCTCACTCTGATATTGTATTATTACTTGCCTACGACATGGCCAGTTTTATTATTTGGATTTCCAGAATTGATTTAGTAAAAAACAGATTTGACAAAAATAATCACAGTTAACATCATACTTTAAATGTATTATAAAATGATAATAATCAACGCAAAACTTAATAAACCAGACCTTTACTTAAAGTATTAATTATTAAAGCGTTTTACATATAGTTATATTATAGCCGCTATGGAATTGAACTATGCTCCCACAAAGTTATACATAGTCATAATAACTTTGAAGAAACAAATAAATTCACTTTTATAACTAAAATATGTCCAATGGATGATATTTAAACAATATTCATTTATGCCCACCCGGAAAACATATAAAATATTTTAAATTTTGATTGCGACCCTTAAATTAAAGAAGGGTTCTTTTTAAACTCAGCCTCTTACAAATAAAGTAAAAATCTATTGGAGTTAATGTGTTGTTTACGTTACATGTGTGGAATATAATAATTAATACATTTATAATTGGCTATAAACAGTAATGCAGACTCTGGAAAAGGGGAGACTTGCCTTATGTTACCATGTAAAACCAATCAATGTGGGCAACAGTGACTAAATAACGTTTGACGTGGTTACATTTTTAATAGCTAAAAAAAAAATACTAACCCTTATGTTAATGAGAGCAAATATAATTAATTAACTTAGTATGTAAATATTAGTTATTGATCGTATCATTATCAGAACAATAAAGTAAAATTAATTTATTAAATCAAACCATTCTGGCATCGCTAATAGACATAACCCGTCCCCCATCACTCCTTAACAACAGTCAAGAAATAATTTAACGACTTAAGGCCTTCTCTAATATAGGTGTTGGGCGTAGCTTGGCAACCTATCCTACAGTTATGTGTGGAGGATTATCATACCTCGTGGGCTCAGTGAATTAGAAGTTGCTACCTTTCAATCTCGACGGAGTGTACATATCTACTAAAAATGGGTGAAAGAGCTGTCTTGATCGTGGAAGGAGTTTAAAGTCATTTTCTCGAAGCATGATGTGATAGGCGTAAAAATCCATGCAAGAAACATTTTTATTGGGAACTGGCTGTTTTGTATTAGGATTAATGAGTGGATATCAAAATGGTATCCCGACTGTCCCTTGCTAAAAAATAATGGGTACTGCAAAGTATTATAAAACTTATGAGTATCAGCTACGCGTGTAAGTGTATTATCGTGCGTTCGTAACACTTTGTCTCGTGAAGAGAACTGGTCGCCACTCACTACGACAGCAACTTGTTTAACTGTTGGTGCATTATAGCTCCTCTCGTGTTTGCCACGTGGAGTTCGATCAGCATGGATGACAACCTTATAATCTTATTGAGGCTAGTTCTCTATTGCGGTTTTAAATGTATTTATCAAAATGTTGTGGTTATGTAACATTCTTTGAATTTTTAATACCGTATCTCTTTCAACTCCTTGAATGTATAGGCAACGAACGGTCTACTTCATTTTCTTCATCACCCATAAAATAAACTTGCAAAAATGTATGCTGTTCGTTCTCTGCTGGAAAAAGTGAACCAATTTGATGATATACCTGACCTTGTACGGTAAAGTTTGGCGAAAACCCGGGCATTCTTATCTCCTTATCTACTCCAAAATATGTCATTTGAAAGCATGAGTTATACATTCTAATTCTATTTCAAAAGCGCCGTGATTCATTGGCATCATATAAATATATAGTTTTCAGAGGTTGTTCTGGTTCACCAAGAAAAGGAAGGGAAACTTTGCCACTAGAACAACACATCCCCGCTGTCTCATCTTTCCATTTTAAAGCATCACAAAACTGGCATTTCTTATTCATCAAACCAACAACTGTTAAAGTATGATTTTTGTAATCAATTAATGGATCGTATTCAAATCCAGATTTATTAATTACGGACCAACTGTTACGCATAAAATTTTGTCGGCAATCGGTTTGCATTTCTGCATAAACGATTATTCTCGCCTTTGAGTGTTCTTTATTTTATGTGACTCTAATCGCTGCCTGCCGCTGGGCTTGTTCTTCTAAACGGAGATGCGTTTGATAAGGAGTCTCAGTAGCTCTCAAAGCTCTCTGGCATTCAGTTTGTTCATTCAAACGGTGCTGCGTTTGATGAGGCGTCTCAGTTGCTCTCAAAGCAACTTGGTGTTCAGCTTGTACATCTAAACGGATCTGCGTTTGAAGGAACGTTTCAGTAGTTCTCGGAGTTCTCTGGCATTAGGCTTGTTCCTCCAAACGCAATTGTATTTGAAGGGGCTTCTCATCAGCTCTCAAAGCAGCTTGTTCTTGCCTCCTTAATTCGGCATGGACGGAGGATTCTTGGGATTGAGCAATTTTAGCTGCCCGGGCTCGCGATGAGCTCCTGGATAAGTTAGAATTACGTTTGCGAGGAGTTTCAAAAAAGAAAAAACTTTTTTTAAGAAAAAAAATATACATAGCCTAAAAATTAAAACAAAAAAACTATTTTCTTAAATGTAATAAAATATAATTAGAAGTAAGATAACTAACCTAAAAATAATAAATGATAAACTATCGCTCAAGGAAAAAAAGGAACAATATAGACCGAAAACGTAAAACAATTACAATATTATTAGAATAGGACTAAACAATGATAAATAAACGGTAACTAGTCAATGTTTGTAAACAAATGAAACGTAAATATGTGTTATTTCCCATTGATACGGTCCCCAACTCCCTTTCTTCCCTTTCTTCAAACTTCACAATTATGAGTTTAAAATACCATAGATAATACAAAGTGATACCACGTTTTAAAATGTGCTCAGTACCATCTATCGGATTTTGGGAGTAATGAAATCTTAGTATATTAAATAGTACAAATCTATTCCGCGCCATCTATCAAATAAATGGTTGTCTATTACATGGTTCTACTTGTGTCAGCCACTAGGTCTCCATCACTCCTGCTTGTCGGTCACTTGTCTGTCTACCAGTTTGTCTTACTCGTGTCAGCCACTAGGTCTCCATCACTCCTGCCTGTTGGTCACTTGCCTGTCTACCACTTTGTACCACTCGTGTTAACCACTAGGTCTCCATCACTACTGCCTGTCGGTCACTTGTCTGTCTACCACTTTGTACCACTCGTGTTAACCTCTAGGTCTCCATCACTCCTGCCTGTTGGTCACTTGTCTGTCTACCACTTTGTACCACTCGTGTTAACCACTAGGTCTCCATCACTCCTGCCTGTTGGTCACTTGTCTGCCTACCACATTGTACTACCGTGTCGGACAGTTCGTTGTCTATCAGTTTGCCTGCAGCCCACTTCAGTGGCCAAGTGGTCTTAGGCGTCACTCTCGTATTAGACCAGCCTGCTAATGACGGGGATGAAGGGGTCGAATCCCTGTTGAATCAACTGAGGGTGGCTTTCACTAAATAGTTTCCCAACCTCCCACCACGCGAATGTGAGTATATTACCTTTAACATGATCATATATTCGTATAACCTGAACAGGGAGTAAGACGCGGTGATTTAATTAAAAAAGTTTGTTATCACCCATAATAACATTATAATCAGCAAAAAGAATGTCGTCTTAGTTTCTTCAAATTATTATTTTCCAAATTGTTTGATTTCTCAGAAACAATACAAATATATATACATATGATTGATAACCACTTCACCTGATATTAGTTTTCAGGTTAAAAAAAGCTAATTATGTGTTTCTAAATCCAAATGATTTTGACCATTAGCGCTTCGTATAATTGAGTTTTGTATTTAATATTTTAGTTTACTTTTTCCAATGTTTACTACAATTGGTAAAATTATTCTTCTGAAGAATATTTAAAAATCAGTGTGCTTTCCAAAACAAATATCAATTATTTTAAAATTAAAATGATTAGCTATTTTGAAATATTTTAAGCTAATACACTTCCATCCATGCCTTACACCTTAGTACTAATAAGAGGTAATCGTTAAATACTGGATTTATAAAATTATATTATTAAGATTTTGCAATACAAATTTGATTAAAGGAGTAATTTTTCTATAATATAAACAGAGTAATAATGTTTATTTGGTAAATAATAACTAACAAAAAAAAAATTAGATCCAATACTTATCATTTCATATCACGAATATAATATTAGAATCTATAAGTCTTCTTTGCTTAGCTTGGTTTCATAAATATATAATATATTCAATTTTAATATATGAGATAATAATTATTTTAAACTGTGGAATTTATGAGTTTTACTTTTTGTGGAACATTATATATATATATATATATATATATATATAAAATGTTCGACAAAAAGGAAAACTCCTAAAATCCACAATTTAGAATAACTATTATCTCAAGAGTTTTTCTTTTTGTCGGACATTATATATATATAATATATATATATATAATGTTCCATAAAGAGTAAAACTCCTAAAATACACAGTTTAAAATAATTATTATCTCAGATATTAGAATGGAATATTTAGCAAAATGATCATTAATCTTTAGCTAAAAAAATTCAAATATATTCATATTATTTAATAAAATAAGATTTGATTTGTACGTTGGTTAGTACTGAGTTAGGATAGTTGCATACACATTTATCAGCAAATATTTATTTCAAATCACATGTCAACTCTCTATACTTCCGCTATATCTGGTTGTGAGATTTATAAGGAGCTTGGGATTAATTGAGATATTAATTTCTTGTTATTAAAATTATTTTCAACTAATTATTTTTTAATATTTTATAAGACAAATCTTTTAATATCAATAAATAGCTTTATAAAATTAAAAAGTTTAATAGATGATTTATTTTGTGTAAAAGCTGATTAACCTCAACTATCTAAAGTAACAGCAAATAACATTATTGTACGCGCTATCAGCATTCCAATATACTTTGCTTCTATGATCTTATACATTATGGTATCTACTCCTAGAAAGTCAATATATTGTATATCACTTTCCTATTTATGTAAAATGTATTTTTATATTTAATCGAGTGGTTTAAAGAATATTTATGTTAAAAAGAGAAACAAAACACGAACAATTTATTTTATAGATCTAGTAAGTTCATTTTATTAAGATTATTATTGTCTCTATCGAATACACCTTGTTCATATTTATGATATTTTAAATTGTTGTTACTTAATGACATCTTGCACTCTCGTAATATTTTATTTAAATTATAATAACTCTTTAGACCCGTGTGACCAACATAATAATAATTACCATCTTTTAGGATTAAACTATATTGTTATCTTATAGGTGACCTGGCGGTCTAGGGGTAAGGTGTCAGACTTCTATGCTGGCGGCCGTGGTTCAATCCTCGGTCCCGGCACAGATTTATCTGATTACCAAACCCTTCCTTCACCTCTGACAAGACATCTTGTGAATGTGGGGGAATGCCAGGCCCTCCACCGTGGTTCGGATCCCACGTTAAACTGTAGGTCCTCCATTTCATCTCACAATCACCCTACCATTACACATTAGCGTAAGTGCGTATAACCTGAACGGGTGGTAAGACGCGGTGCTAATAATAATAATAATAATAATGTTATCTTATAATCAGACGTTCCTCTTGACCTATATTGTAACGTTTACTATTTTCCAATAATGACGCAACCATATGTTCACACAGGTTGTATTTCGAGCTCTGTTAGTACCTCAGGAACATTTACAGGTTTATGTTCCAATCCGTGTATCTATCTACTCCTTCATTCCATGTAACCAACATGTGTTGCGGGCTACCACCTCCTATAAAGGGGGGTAGAGGATATTACCAGATTGTAATCAAGCGAGAAGCTTACTTTTTTAGCCCATTTCTCAAGCGATAGCTTTTTATACCTTGTTTTACACTCGCCCCCCTCCAACTGCTTGCCCTTACAGAAGGTTATATCACGGGGAAAGTCATGGGATGCTTGGCATTTCGGTGGAATGAGAGGCCGTGTTACCAGAGGGAGAACTACTTCTCACAAACATTCATTATGTAACATCGTTTACGTCGTGATTGACAAATGTAATAGCTATTCCGGGACCCCGCGTTACTTTTGACCGAGGGGTTTTGAATGAGATATACAACTCTAGATATATGAATTGTTTACTCAAGTGCAAAAAGAGAAAAACATTATTTTCTCAACACTCGCTCTAACGTTTTTGATAAAATTTTAAATCTATACACTGTTTATCATTATAAACAAGATGGTAACTCTTATTTTATTAAGCAATTGACTTTGAGGTTACTTCACATACGGGATTTTTTTTAAATTTGTATCATTTATCCGAAACTATTTGGGATACGAAATAGCCTATCATTGTAAACTTGTAGTACATTATTAAAGATAAAAATATTTTATTTGAAATATATTTTTACAAAGCCAATATTTTTCTAACTATATTAAAATATATACTTTTTTTTTATTCAAGTGTTTGAAAATTAATTATATTATTATGCTCTTTGGTGGACAAAGCTGTTTCTCTTTTCTCAATTATTCTGTAACAGTATTCCTAGTTTATAATGCCATAAAGTAAGTAACAGTGTCTGTTATTTCATTAATAATCATTGGTGTGGTGTTCTTCGACAATGTATAGACCTACTATTTCATTTGACAAATCGTAAGAGATGTTAGTAACAGTCTATTTTAAAATAAAGGTTGTACAGTCAACTCTCGATTCTACGACCCCGGGAATAGCGTCCCTCTCGAAGTAACGACCCTTTTTTGGGGAACCGTGACAAAGGTGGGGAAAAAGGTTGAAAAGTTTAAGGAAATCGGCTGTAAAATGTGTTTGTTGGATTTATTTAGGTCGCTGCGTTGCAATTATCTTTGTGAGCGCTGTATTACTAGTAACTGGGGTGGGTCAGGTATAAAAAAAGACACCACCTCATCAATGCCAGCCAATATCACTTGACTCTGTCCACCCCCTCCCACAAGCAAGACAATGTTTCCCCGCGCGCGACTGCCGCTACATCACGCGCCAGGCTTGCTTTTGCCATTGTTATTTCGATTCTCGATTTGGTTACTATTTTGGTTTGATTTTGTGAACAATTTTTGACGACCCATGCTATTGTTTAACATTGTTATTTTGATTTGGTTACGTTTTTGGTTGGATTTTGTGAACGATTTTTGATGACCCACGCTATTTTTTTTTATTTGATACGAACTTATAATTTTGACTAAATGAGTGAAAGGAGTACCTTCTTCAAGAAATAGGTAGGTTTTATTTTATTTACTTTTTCACGTATTGTCTAAAAAATGCAATTTTTTCGTATGAAGGTCAGGGGTGGAACAAAATCTTTTAAAATTCCAATTACGAACCCTTGGAAATAACGACCCTTTTCCAGGTAACCGTGAAAGGTCGTAGAATCGAGAGTATACTGTATACAGTTTTTGCGGTTTGCCTTGCCATTTAATATTTCTTGCAAAACTATTAAAGTGCAAAACAAACCGCCATACTTGGGTGCAAAACGGTGCAAATAAAAACTGTTACGCTGTCATTTAAAGAAATTCTAGCTTGCAGGTGGATTCAATCATCACCCCTCCATCAAACAAATACCGTCCTAAAGTCTCTGGGGAATTCAAGTAACATTGAGTTTTCTATCGATGACGGAATAAAATGCGGGCAGACATTTGTACGCACACATTTATTTCTGAAGAAGGGAAGATGCACAAAACCATCTCTAAACCATATTTAAATAATTTATATACATTTGCCATGTGTATGTGGGCAAATATATTCCAACATGGACTAGTCTTAATCCCCTTGGTGACCTGGTGGTCTAGGGGTAAGGTGTCAGACTTCTATGCTAGCGGCCGGGGTCCAATCCTCGGTCCCGGCACAGATTTATCTGATTACCAAACCCTTCCTTCGCCTCTGACAAGACATCTTGTGAATGTGAGGAATGCCAGGCCTCCACCGTGGTTCGGATTCCACGTTAAACTGTAGGTCCTTCATTTCATCTCACAATCACCCTATCATTACACGTTAGCGTAAGTGCGTATAACCCGAACGGGTAGTAAGACGCGGTGCTAATAATAATAATAATAATAATAATCCATTTGGGTATTATTTCAACGGTACTTGGTTCGATAGGAAGCAAAAAGCTAGATTGTAAGGTGATATCATTTTATAACAGTGTCGCGGGAACAACAGTAATTACATTTCAGTTTGTTTGCCGACCTAGAACATCTCTCTGTGGACTTGAGTACCATTAAGTTTCTTCGTTCTTTGATTTGCAAATTTATGGATATGTGTACATAGGTTATTAACATTCATAAAAAAGGAAATATTGATTATTTTTGTAATTTCACTCTTTGACTAAAAATGTGTTACAATGAAAGCAATGAGGAAATGCAGATATAAATATAAATGTATGGTATATATATATATATATATATATACAACTTGGTATAAAATAAATTGTACATGGCAAGAAGTAATTAGGTAGTACAGAACATTACTTATTTGAAAGTATTTATTTGAGAAGCTGTAGACTTTTATGAGTCATCAGAATTATATTTATCTTTTAAGAGCTTTGAATATTGTTTTTAACAATATATACCAGTCTTTCATCATCTAAAGCTCCTTCAATATCTTCAAACTAAACATTGGTAGTCAATTCATAAACTTTAATTTCTTATTTTAAATTTCTTGAGATTACTTTTATATACAACTTTATATCTGACATTTTGACCGTAGCGTTTTTCTTTGAGCAGAATATTTGCTAATATTTTTCATTCAAGATATTATATATTCTGTTCTGTTTTGCTAATATTTGTAATTCTATATTGCTTATAATTTTACACAATAAATAATAAAGGACGTAGGTATTTACTTAATTTTAAGTGCAAGTGATCTCATCATACAATCATTCATACATACATACATACATACATACATACCTACATACATACATACATACATACATACATACATACATACATACATACATACATACAATAAATACATACATAAATACATACATACATACATACATACAATCATACATACATACATACATGCATACATACATACATACATACATTCATACATACATACCTACATACATACATACATACCTACATACATACATATATACATAAATATATACATACATACATACATACATACATATATACATACATATATACATACACATATACATACATACAATCAAACATACATACCTACATACATACATACATACATACATACAATGATACATACATACATACATACATACATACAATCATACATACATACATACATACATACATACATACATACATACATACATACATACATAACATACATACATACATATATACATACATACAATCATACATACATACATACATACATATATACATACATACAATCATACATACATACATATATACATACATACCTACATACATACATACATACATACATACATACCTACATATATACATACATATATACATACATATATACATACATATATACATACATACATACATACCTACCTACATACATACATACATACATACATACAATCATACATACATACATACATACCTATATACATACATACATACATTCATATATACATACATACATACATATATACATACCTACATACATATATACATATATACATACATACCTACATACATACATACATACAACCATACATACATACATACCTACATACCTACATACATACATACATACATACAATCATACATATATACATACATATATACATACATACAATCATACATACATACATACATACATACATACAATCATACATACAATGATACATACATACATACATACAATCATACATACATACATACATACATACATACATACATACATACATACATACATACATATATACATACATACATACATACATGCATACATTCATACATACATACATACATACATACATACATGCATACATACATACATACATACATACATACATACCTACATACCTACATACATACATACATACATACATACAATCATACATACATACATACATACATACATGCATACATACATACATACATACATACATACATACATACATACAATCATACATGCATACATACATACATACATACATATATACATACATACAT
Source organism: Timema shepardi (assembly GCA_902151425.1). NCBI lineage: Eukaryota > Metazoa > Arthropoda > Insecta > Phasmatodea > Timematidae > Timema > Timema shepardi. Next base: position 53,898 of record CABFVX010000956.1, read on the forward strand.
ACATACATACATACATACAATCATACATACATACATACATACATACATACATACATACATACATACATAACATACATACATACATGCATACATACATACATACATACAATCCTACATACATACATACAATCATACATACAATCATACATACATACATACATGCATACATACATACATACATACATACATACATACATACATACAATCATACATACATACATACAATCATACATACAATCATACATACATATATACATACATACATATATACATACATATATACATACATACATACATACATACATACATACATACATACATACAATACATACATACATATATACATACATTCATACATACATACATTCATACATACATACATACATACATACATAACTACGATATTTCCTTACAGGGTAAGCAAGAAACAACTTGGTACTTATTCCAAACTTCCCTATCCTTGCTTACTTCCTTCTCTTCAACAACATCACCACAACGATTCATACATGCTCGTCTATTCTTATATTTCTTAAAGTTTACATTTTCGCAGATTCATTCACAAAATTTAGCCACGTCTTTACCCTTTGATGCACACACTCTACCTACATATATTTGTTTCGTTGATCCTCTCCACATGCCCAAACCGCTCTCCTTAGCTCACATTCATCCCTGAACAGGGTAGATTGTTAAAAGATTTAAAAAGAACTCAAAGAGAAAAAAAAGGACAAAAGATTTAATAAATCTTATCAAATACCTTTTTTAAGGGTAGAAATGTGAAGTAGAATTGGTAAAAAAGGATTGAAAATTTAAAGCGGGGAGATAGGGCATGATAGGTATTAATTATTAGGGGCTGAAAAAATTAAAATTTATAAAAGGGAGTTAAAAGAGTAAAAAGGATTATAGTTAAATCCAAACAAAATTAGCTTAGCATTTTTCCAACTTATTTATACAGTTTACCGTTTATCTTTTCAAACAATTAAACTCTCTACCCTTGTTTTCCCTTTATTTCTGTTTGATCTATTTTTCCACTTATTACTATTTTACCATTTTTATTTATTTTAAACATTTACCCCTTTTAATATGGCCTACTCTTTTTATTTTTAAAATATTTAAGTTTTTTATTTTACTATTATTACTCTTTCTATCCTTTTACCAAGTCCATACCATTGTGATCTTTTTGCCTGTTTTGCCATTTCTCCCATTTTGATGATTTTGAAATTTTTATATTTTTTACCCTTTTGATAATATTGACTTGTTCTATTGTATCTACTTTTTTGTCTACCATTTTTGGCCTTATTGCATTTTTTACTCCTTTTTAGACTAACTTCCTAACCTATCCCCGGAGACATGTTTTAGGCTAAGAAGGTAATAAATTATAAGAACTGCATGAAGGCTGGAAACAGAAAGTAGTAAATATTATCTAATTATTTTAAATAATTATTTTTATAGTGGTAAGTAAAAAGGTGTACAAATATAAAATTGGTTTATATTATTTATGGGCTTAAATCGTTTAAAGTGTAAAATTCATCTGAATCATAAATGTTAAGAAAAATATAAAGAGTAAAAAGAGTATGTAGTGTTATAAAGTGAAATAGGGTGACAAGGTTAACAGAGTAGAGGGGATGAAATGTAATATTCCGCCTGTCAGCTGCAAACCTTCTTGCACAAAGTCTACCATAGCTCATATTGCACAAGTGTATGAAATGTATCACCGGATCTATAGTTGGGTGTTAAGATTAAGATATGGGGAGAGTGAGAAAATGTCAGTATCATGGAAACTTTTGTATCAAAACATATTTTGGTCAGAATAAATATAATATTGTTTCATCACAAACCTAGAGTTTAATTTTCTTCATATGGGGACCTGAACACTTGTTGAATATCTGTCAAGCGTGTCCTGGAATTTAATGACAACTTTTCCTCCGCCTTTAAAGAATGTGTTGTTTAATGTCGCTATGTCCATGAGAGATGATTAATAACTATGGATGTAACCGTGCGAAGAAATTTAATCTCTCTATATGTACTAAATAAAAGTTTAATATACGTTGGCCAAAAAAGTTAAACAGTAAAAAAAGAAAACTACAAAAACTCTTACCCTTTCTCGCTTTCTCTACATCTTCACCTTATTACATGTTTATTTTATCAGTTTTTAATTGATATAAAAAATCTAGTAAAACTTTTAAATTCCGGCTCTGGGGTGTACATTATCCTAAACAGGGGGTATTTGGTTTTTAAATTTCAGACCTGTGTGTGCTGTAAATATCTTGCAACTCTCATGACAGCAACACTCTTCATTATATTAATATAGAAGAAGATAGAAGATGGCGACAAAAAAGTTGGTTTAGACTAAACAGGTATTAGGTAGACTACATCATTGTTATAACTTACCTATCACAATAAAAATATTGAGTATAAAAATATTCTTATATTAAATTAATTATTTACAAATAGAGGTTTCAAAAAGAGATACTCATATATAAATCTAGAATTAGACAAATGTACAAACTAAACAAATATATTTATTAAAGGATAAAAGTTAAACTAGAATAGTAAAAAGTGGATCCGAAAGCAAAATGTAAATTTAAAGATAAAAATCCAGAGATACTGTTAAAGGGGACATAAGTAGAAAGACATCCAGAGTTCAGGAGGACGGATCAGTGCGAGAAATTACCACCGCTCACCTCATTTAATAATTCAACGGCCCAATTCAAGCCTTTCCCATCCCAGTGGGGGGGAGAGGAGAATATTTTCTCTTCGGGTACAAACTCACCACCAACCAAAGCTGGTTTCCTTCCCACTTCTCATTAATATTTTAATGCAACAAACACAATAATTAATGTTTGGACACATAAACATCTCCAGACATTTAAAACTAAACTATCACATAACAAATAATAACCCATGTTTAATCAGAGCAGAAACTTAAAAGAATATCTTACTGTCACAGCAATCTGTATTATCTTCTATAGTTATAGATACTCTTTTATTCTTAATTTTGTTTTAAATATCTGACAGTTACTAAATTTTATCAAAGATTTTAAATAATTAAAATCTTAATAATCTGAACTAGGGGCCTGGAACAAGTTGATCGTACGGTAATTTTTAGATTCAAACAAAGAGAGAGGGAGTCAAGTCACAGATATGCCAGTGAAAGTTTGGACATTGACAGGACACCAGATTCAAACACAAAGAGAGAGGGAGTCAAGTCACAGATATGCCAGTGAAAGTTTGGACATTGACAGGACACCAGATTCAAACACAGAGAGGGAGAGAGTCAAGTCACAGATATGCCAGTGAAAGTTTGGACATTGACAGGACACCAGATTCAAACACAGAGAGGGAGAGAGTCAAGTCACAGATATGCCAGTGAAAGTTTGGACATTGACAGGACACCAGATTCAAACACAGAGAGGGAGAGAGTCAAGTCACAGATATGCCAGTGAAAGTTTGGACATTGACAGGACACCAGATTCAAACAAAGAGAGGGAGAGAGTCAAGTCACAGATATGCCAGTGAAAGTTTGGACATTGACAGGACACCAGATTCAAACAAAGAGAGGGAGAGAGTCAAGTCACAGATATGCCAGTGAAAGTTTGGACATTGACAGGACACCAGATTCAAACAAAGAGAGGGAGAGAGTCAAGTCACAGATATGCCAGTGAAAGTTTGGACATTGACAGGACACCAGATTCAAACAAAGAGAGGGAGAGAGTCAAGTCACAGATATGCCAGTGAAAGTTTGGACATTGACAGGACACCAGATTCAAACAAAGAGAGGGAGAGAGTCAAGTCACAGATATGCCAGTGAAAGTTTGGACATTGACAGGACACCAGATTCAAACAAAGAGAGGGAGAGAGTCAAGTCACAGATATGCCAGTGAAAGTTTGGACATTGACAGGACACCAGATTCAAACAAAGAGAGGGAGAGAGTCAAGTCACAGATATGCCAGTGAAAGTTTGGACATTGACAGGACACCAGATTCAAACAAAGAGAGGGAGAGAGTCAAGTCACAGATATGCCAGTGAAAGTTTGGACATTGACAGGACACCAGATTCAAACAAAGAGAGGGAGAGAGTCAAGTCACAGATATGCCAGTGAAAGTTTGGACATTGACAGGACACCAGATTCAAACAAAGAGAGGGAGAGAGTCAAGTCACAGATATACCAGTGAAAGTTTGGACATTGACAGGACACCAGATTCAAACAAAGAGAGGAGAGAGTCAGGTCACAGATATGCCAGTGAAAGTTTGGACATTGACAGGACACCAGATTCAAACAAAGAAAGGGAGAGAGTCAAGTCACAGATATGCCAGTGAAAGTTTGTACATTGACAGGACACCAGATTCAAACAAACAGAGGACAGAGTCAAGTCACAGATATGCCAGTGAAAGTTTGGACATTGACAGGACACCAGATTCAAACTGATTTTAGAGTCTTGGATTTTTCTTAATGTTGTTGCTGTGAACTTGTGAGATATTCTCTCACTTTTAGTGGAAACATAACAAAACATGGTATATAATATTTATGAAAGGCGAAGCTCGGGAAAGGAATGCTTATAATTACTGAATTGAGCCGTATTTATATTATAATAGAATATATTGAAAAATTACCCCTGGACAAGGAAATCGAACCAAGGACTTTTGGCATGACATGCAAGTGCTTTACCAGTAAGTTATCTAGAAATAACCGATGCTATTTACACATTCAGCCCAAACTATGCCTTAAAATATGAGTGAAGAATAACCCTGGCCGCGTAACCGCTGGAGAGCTAACCGGCTGTATCTTACGATCCTTCATCCAATTTTAAATTTTCAGACTTTGTATTTCATTAAATCTCCAGGTAAGCCACAAAAATTGCTTCTAAAACCTAAAAGATATTTTGTTCAAACTATCATAAATTGTTGAGTTACATCTGTATTTTAAAATAATAGTTTTTCCGATGTATTTATTTAGAACGTCCCCGTATCTACCAATGCCAAAAAATTTATCTCAAATCCAGGTCATAGCAGATCCCCAGCCTAATCTCTACCCGCAGAATCCGGACCTTACAAGGTAAAATCTCCCCCCTTCCCCCCCATAACAATAAACACTAAGCAGAATGATTTACTGCTTCCGCATTCCACCGCTGACAGTGGGGTATGAGGACATTTGTTTATTCAGGGAAGACTCTGTGTTCCAAGTTGGCAGCTTTAATATATATGCTACGAGGGTTCCAAGTAAGGGAATACTTTCATTTCTGCACGTTGGTAATATGAGGAAGGTTCAGTGGGATTTGAAAGTTCTACATCATCTTTTCAGTTTATCACTATTGAGCCATGGAAAAGATTGCTACAATAAACTACTATTATTCTTTTAAAAAAAACACGTTTTTATAAAAACATAATAGACGAACTAGTGGTGCTAGTTAAGAACGTGACATCCGAAATGCTATTAAAATGGTAGTTCTAAATATCTTTTAATCAGTGATCTCTTTTACAACTTAGACATTCTTACAGGCTCTCATCTTAGTTTTGTAGTTTTACAATCTATAGCTTACAGCTTGTACCACAACTTTCTAGAATACCTCAGTGCACAAGAATAATAATAATATTTAGCACCGCGTCTTACTACCCGTTCGGGTTATACGCTTTAAGTACTAATTACTCTAATGGATTAGGAAAGAGGGAGAGTGGAAAACCATTTAGGAAAAACCACCCCCTGTTCACCCGACCGAGATTCGAACCTCGATCTCCCCGTCCTCAGCAGTTGAGCTCAACATGACAAGCGCGTTAGTCAACTACGCCACCGAGGCGGGTAGCGCCAAGAGAAGTACAATTAAACTATCTGAGTTGTCTATATAGGATCAGTATGAAACCAACTGAATGGCCAGCTCGTGAGTCTGGAGGACCTTGGAGCAAATACTTTTCTGGTTGAACATTATTAAATTTAATATAAATCAATCAATAATAAATTCTCACTTTTACATTAAATCCCCATATTCATAATGACTGCTTTATATAAGTCAGTACGAAGAGAAATAATACTAATAATAGAGATGTAATTGATACAAAAAGAAATTGATGCTCTTAATGACTCACCTGGTTTGCCAACTATAAATAATATCAAGATGTCACAGTCATCTTTAATAATACTGTCTATCATTGAGCTAGTACTTAATTTCTATCAGGATATTAGGAATTTAAAATTATAAATATTTACACTTGGTGTGGCTCTTATGTTAAGTGTAAATATCCCGACACAGCTTCCGAGAGTATAAAATTCAATGACAACAAAACAGTTTTAGTAAATTTTTCCAAAATTATAGAAGTTATATCATATGTACTAAATATTTATTCCTCGCCCAAACCAAAATATTCCTTCAACGGCAGTTTTATAGATATTCATATATTTTATTGTATTATACATTTTTACGTTAATTAATCAAAATATTACCAAAAAAATTACCATTAAAGATTTTTTTTTCATGTGTTCAATCTTTTGAACTTGATTTAAAAACTATAATATTTTACGTATGAATTAGCCAAAATTATCATAGCACAATCGCTATCATAAACAATAATTAATTTATTCAGCCATTTTTAAAACTTTTTTTGGAAAATCATTGACCAACCTCTTGAAGATTGACAAAGACAAATTTAAAAAATGTAATTACTAAACGATTGCTAGTGGATCTTAATAAGACATCCAAACTGGAACGCTATGACAGCAGCTATATCTTAATGAAACTAATATTATCATCCCATCCTACATTCCTAATATGTGGGCCTAAATTTGTCAGGATGGGTTGCGATTGGGGATGGGGAGGTGACTGGATTCTGTTTGTGTGGGTTCATAATTGACATCTGGCTTGTATTTTTTATAGTATTACTATGCTTTAATACAAAATATGATGATGATGATGATAAATATTAAAATATGTGGGGAGAGTTAAAAGATTTACTTAGAATCTCGTGACAGAACGAAGTATGCAAGGAATTCAAGGAATGACCTCTAGGTGATCCTACCTGGTTGAGGAAGCCCAGGACTCTTGGTTGAACGATAGCCCTCCAATACACTTACTGATGTTCTGGTGGCCTAACCCACCCTAGAACGGGCATAGTCACCCCCTAGACTCGATGGTGCTTAGTCCGCTCTGTTGTCTGGGATACACGTCTTGTTATTCTGCTTTCTGGCCTTGGAATGCTGACAGTCTCTTAATGTTGTCTGCTTTCTGGCCTTGGAATGCTGACACTCTCTTAATGTTGTCATGCTTTCTGGCCTTGGAATGCTGACACTCTCTTAATGTTGTCATCTTTCTGGCCTTGGAATGCTGACACTCTCTGAATGTTGTCTGCTTTCTGGCCTTGGAATGCTAACACTATCTTAATGTTGTCATCTTTCTGGCCTTGGAATGCTGACAGTCTCTTAATGTTGTCTGCTTTCTGGCCTTGGAATGCTGACAGTCTCATTAATGTTGTCTGATTTCTGGCCTTGGAATGCTAACACTATCTTAATGTTGTCATCTTTCTGGCCTTGGAATGCTAACACTCTCTTAATGTTGTCTGCTTTCTGGCCTTGGAATGCTAACACTCTCTTAATGTTGTCCTACTAATCACCACAACTTGCATTACTCGGTTTGTCATGAATCATCACTAATGGGCAATGTCATACGGACACTGGCTCAGATTCCTGTCTCTCACATGGTGTGTTTACTTTATTAAATACATACAATGAGATTATAACAACACACAAAGTTACTACACTTGGAGTGACATAACTTCAAACAAGTAACTTACTAGGATGTCTTTCTACAACGTTTGTTTTAGCTTGGTTGATAAGTTGATCAGAGTCCACTGTTGAACCACTAGATATTACGTAATTGTCTAATTCCTCCTGTAAATGTGTAAAATTCAACCACACCCCCTGTGGGGTCAGTACCAATAACAGTATCACCAATGGTCCAATGGGCAGCTCACCCCCACAGGAAGTGAGTTGTTAAATTACAAAATAAAGGCAAGTATATCACAAAGGACCTTTAAAGATCTATTCTCTTCAAGCCCTCCCGACCCCTGTCTCACCAGCATAATTATAGTAAAGCCTAAAGGAAATTACTAACATGATGCCTGGGTAAAGGCAAGAACTAAGCGAAAATTACTTATATGGCCCAAAAACAGTTTATTACAATGGATGTTAAACCAGAAAATAATATACAATATTGTCTGATAGACATAAATACAATAATGATTATCCTTCGTGCCTGACAACACTACGCCCCATACGTTTATACAAATAATATTGACGTTCTATAACAACAGAAACAGTTTCAAAATAGGATAGTTCAATAATTAAATTTGCCGCGGCTCAAAGCCTACGCATATAAAATACTCTAAACATCTCGCTACTCATAGCATCAAAGGTACAACACATATGTCAACTAACGCAATACGTAAATACGTATCTACAATGTCGTCCTAAATAGCAAATACTCCTACACAGAAATAAAGGCAACTGTGAACTCACATCATAACTAAACTTGCTTCTACCCTGTCAGTTAACATAATAGCAAAGTAACATTGAACTAACTTCATCTGGCCGATGATACAATAAATAAACCTATTTACAATATGACCAACAAAAAGTAAACTAAGAGACCCACGGTTATCGTCATATGACCTCTAACACAACTAATAATCAGATACTTTTAACTCCGGACAGACGGCTACGTTTAACTAGGTTTACATTGTTGATACAATCATTATTTTTTTAAATTTTAGTTCAAACGTATCTGTGTAGGTAGGAACATGACATATATTATGGATAGTTGCAATTATATATAAAGCACAAAACTTTTACTATCAATCCACAAAGTAGTGTATTATTAATATTAGGTGTTCTGTCTTACGACAGGTCCGACCCTTGTGTCAGTGAAACTTAGACCTCCAATGTGCCCTGTCCTCTGACTACTCTTTCAGCACCCAGAATGTGAGTGTACAGTAGCCCCACGGCTTCTTTGGTGCTTAATGACAGCTTTACAAAGTTACCATACCAAATTATGTATCCCTACGCCAAATCAGATGATCTGCAAAAAAACATGTGTTTAGCAGCTGTCACTTCTGACGGCCAAAATTTAGGTATATACCTAAATGTTGACTGTTAGAAGTCAGCTGTTAGCTGTTAGTCAGCACCAAAGAAGCCGTGGGGCTACTGTACCTTATAAAAACATGTTTCTACCTTGGCTGGTTCCACATATATATATACTACTAACCGTTCAGGTTATACGCTTCACCAATATTCTTCCCATTGTGATATTCTTCATAGTGTACACTTCTTCGTCATTCCACAGGATACTGAGGATAAGACACAGATAAAAAAGGGGTATTTTGGGAGTCATAGCCACTTTGTTTTAATGGTCTTCAGCCTAAGTCCAGTGGTGTCGTTATTTGATGGTTCTACTCGTGTTACTGCTTACCGACTGACTAACTGGGGAAATATTAGTTATAGTAGGGTATTTATTAAGAGTCTTGTTTCTTTAGGTGAATAGATTATGGTTTTTGTAAGGTCCTAGCTGTGGTGACTGAGTAGAGCATGTTTTAGGTAATTTATTATTCAAGGGATATTTATATTTTGGTATTTATCTATTTATGTGATAAGTGTTTTTTAGCGATTTGGAACACGATTTTCTTGTAATATCTATACATAAAGATACACATATGGTATATTTATTTATAAATATGTATCCCCCTGTACTCTATAATAATATTACATGTAAATACAAAGTAACCCTACTCTGCGTCGGTGTGTACAGCGTCGTTGCGCCATTAAAAGGAGGCGCCCAAGTTTGCCTGGCTCCGGACAGACACAATCCTTAGGGAATCATCTTCTGACGAGACCCCACGCCACAGAACTTATCAATATTCATGCTCTATATTAACAACGGACTAATTGAGTTGAAGAGTCAGGATGGAGTGAGGGGCTAAAGGCACTCATGGTAGTTGAAAATAGGTGTATGTAGGCCTACTTGGAAGATTAGTTTATTAGGATGAGCAGGATTACGCAGGAGAAAATTATCGCATTATAATTTATTTCTGAGATTTTATAAAACTGATGGACGTTTATTACTACTTTGATTAAATATACTAAAATAAAATGGCTTAAAATTAATTATTAATCAGAAGGGTGGCGTACTTTTGTAATGTGTAGTTGTATCATGACTCCCTCCATTTTTTCGCTAATACTTTCTAAAATAATTAACAAATCTTATCTAAAAATAAGAATCGAAATAAACAATACATATATTGCAACGTCCGTACTCTACTTCTGACAAAACTGTGTAAGGCCACTAGTTTTATCTCGGTGCCTGGTAGCCAACCCCACTACAGCCCCACTGGGGCCCTGTAGGGACCTAGATGGTTAGGATGGACCCCGAGGGGTAGGGGTTGGGATGGATGGATCGTGGGGAGTGAGACCAGTGGGGTGAACCACAAGATCTTATTTTATATCGTCACTTCCTCAGACAAGCTAAATACCGCCACACATGAACTCAGCATGGCTCCTAACAATCACAACCTGTGTTATCCTCCCACACATCGGCCGCACCGTGCTCGCTCGTCAACAGGATGAGGCTATCTGAGCTATATTCCATTATCAGCAGGATGGCAGCTATATGAGCTATATTCCATTATCAGCAGGATGGCAACTATCCGAGCTATATTCCATTCTCAGCAGGATGGCAACTATCCGAGCTATATTCCATTCTCAGCAGGATGGCAACTATCCGAGCTATATTCCATTCTCAGCAGGATGCCAACCCAACACTCTTGACTTCCCAGGAAATGTACAAGCGTGGGTTAACCTCCTGCCAGAATAAGCCTTAAAATAATTATGCTCTTACAATATTTAAAATTAACACATTTATAACTAAATAAATGGTACGGAACTCCGCACTGACCTTCTCGCTCTATTGTTTGGAATTGGAGATATTTACTCAAAACTCGTAATATATCTGAAATGAAGTAGTGTACACTAGCAAACTCAAGAATAGATTGAGCCATACTTATGTAAAACTTTGTTTTAGTCCTGGTTTTAAATTTTATAGTTTTGTTTTTAAAGAATTAATGTCCTCATTTGTATGTTTTGACCGATAAGAAAAGATCTATGTTGGGTCCACAAAAGTCAACATTTCGTATTAAAATTTCAACTTCCGGTTAAAATTCTCGAAATTTTATTAGGTATTGCAAATCTTCATGCCATCGCTTTGCTATTAAATTCCTTATTTATAAATTTTGACAAATAAAAAATGTAAATATTGACTATTGAGTCTAAAATGTATATAGATCATCGCTGTAAAAACAAGAGGCTTAAGGAAAAACAACATAAACTCTTAGAAACTTACTTATTTTTAAATTCTCTATGGCATTGGAGAATAATTGCGTTAAAACTTAAGTAGTATATTTTTACAACTAATGCTCATAAAATTATATTAATACGTTTGTCGATATCTCAGAAACTGTTGATTTATAAAAATATATTTCATATACAAGTTTTTTAATTTTAATAGTACTACAATTTTGCAATAATAATTTAATTAGTATCTCAAATATTTGCGGAGATACAGAAGTTTCTGACTCCGTAAACTACCCTAAAATTCATTTTCAAGGTAAAATGAAAATAACCAGTTTATTTATAATCTTAATCAACACCTAGATATGAATTTTAATCAAAATCGTTAGAGTAGATTTCGAGAAAATCTATTTCTTCTCTTTTCGCCCTTTTTAAACTACTCTTAATTTTATGTTTAAACAGACAGACACATACAGACAGACGTCGTTGCAAAGACAATTGTTTAGGGTTTTGGGGGCCTTGAGACGTCTACATCCATCATCAACATTTCAGGTTAGATTTTCTTTTGCGGTCGTATTACCTTAACATTTGTTTTTGAAAAGTTAAAAAATAATTATATTTACGTATAGCTTGAAAGTTATTGGTTTTATAAAAATATTCTTCTTGTAAATATTTGTATTATTAAGAGACCTACATATTTGTAACGATAAGTAATATCATATCTAAAACAGTTTAGGAGTTATTATATAAAAAATTTTATTTACGCATCCAACTGTAGCCATTAAAGTCATTTTGAGGAAATATTGAGCAAATCCATTTGGGTTTGGAATATTTAGAAATGTTTATAAATGAAATTTAATCAAAATATTTAGTGCCGATTTTGAGAAAATTAACTTTTTCTTCCTTTGGCCTTCAGTAAACCACCATTAATTTTGCGGTTATATATCCAATTCCAAAAACGCCTTGGGGCAACACTATGAAAATCCTTGATACAAAGTTTTAGCCCGATCAGTAAAATAATTTAAGCTCTAGTTGGAAGTACAGACAGAAATACAGACAGACGGAAAGTCAAAAACATTTTTTTTTATTCGGGGGGTCATGAAACGTCAAGATTGATCAAAATCTTGAGTTCGACTTTTTTGACGATCACAATACTTTCTATACCTGTAAGATAGCGAGAAAGTAAAAAATAAAAGTAATATGATAAAAATATTATACACATATTAATAATTTAGTAATAGAACTAATAGTGGAAATTGGAATGCCGAAAGTCCAGCGGTCCAGATACAAATATACAAGCTTTGATCTTACTGATGCCCTATCAACGTATCAATAATGACCGCTAATGATTTGAAGCAGATTCAGTGCTCTGACAAACCTGACTCTCAGGTCTTTGATGCAGGGAAAACACTTTATTTAAATATCGAATAAAACCCCCAGGAATCTTTCCGTTGTTGGGACTGTCAAATAACGTGATCCAATAAAATATTGGGTCTGAGTGTACACTACGCATTTTATGAGAGTATATAACCGTCGTCTTGGATGTGGAGAAGCGATAGGCATTACGCGATACCCACATCAATATATTGTTCACAGCGTGCTGAATTTGCTTTTCAGCCATGTAAAGATTTTATGAACTATAACAAATTAAGTAGTGATTCGTGAAAAAGCATGAACAGACAGAAAATCGTACGTTTTTAACTATGCTATTTAGCTCAATAGTGAACACCATACAGCTTATAATACTGCACTGACGCACCCAATTTTCTTGAATAAAGTCATTGAATAGATTTTTTTAAACATTATCTTGAAATGTATATTTTACATAAAATAAAATATCAAAACGGGAAGATTCACACATATCCCCAATTAAAAATCTTTCGCAATATACATTACCATCCGCTGATGTCTTACGCCTTATCCAAATCAAAGAAGAAAACCAAAAGATACTGTTCATAGAGGAAAGTGTGATGAATTTCTGTCTTAAGGTGAACCAGATTATCCACCGTAGATAATTAATGCCCAAAACTACATTGAGTAACAGATAGCATATTGCCGGATTTTAAATATAATATACATAATTTATTTAGTTTGGTCTAATGTTACGTAATACCAATTTGTTAAGGCTATGGGTCTGTAGGTAGTTTTCTCTGATTTATCTTCGCCACCTTTACGTATAGGAATAACGGTTGCATACCTCCATGGTGATGGGAGCATGCGAAGTTGCCAAACACTATCGACAGGTCCAAAGGTAACGTCTATCCGGCAGGATGAAGCTGGCGCACCATTTCATAAAAGACGTCGCCAGGGCTGGAAACTTTTATTCCCGCTTGGGAGAGGACATAGGTCCGTTTACCTAAATAAATGGAGAAGGGATAGTCCTCCCTCTGACTATGACCAAACTCAATAATATGGTGCTCACTGTCGCAATTATGTACTGCTAATTCCTTAGAGTAGCTCGAAGTGCTAGACATTGCGGAATACCTCAAGCCCAATCTATAGATGACCTTCATAAGGCAAGAAACAAGCAAACTGTTAGATACGAGTGCAGATATCTACGAATACCAACCCAAACCTTAGCTGTGGGAGTGAAAAAAGTAAGGTTCAAAATAAACGATCTTCAAGAGACTTTTGAGTTTACGATTGATACGCTGACATCGAATACGTATAATCAAGAATTTTAAAAAAATCCCAAAGAAGAACATCAATGGAAGAGACGTAGTGCCTTTTGAAGATCAGAAAATGGCAAATGACACTCCTGATTCCACCAGAGAACAGGACAGTGGAGCGGGTACTATTATAACTATTTAGGCATGCAGGCCCTCGCCTCTACTATTACAATCGAAGTAAATAGTTCTCTCTTAATACTGACGTCAGGAGAACAAGGCCTCGCAAATACGGCACTATCACGAAACTTATCCCAGTAGGAACGTTTAGGCACCCATTCATTGGTGCACCCGTGCTACACTGTAAATATCTTAAATAGTGAAAGAAGAATGGTAAAATTATCGTTGCCACGTAGTTCTGGGTGAACCACCCAAGGAAGTAAGAAACAATGCCACGGCTACAGAAAAAATTGGTCGATGGCAGAGGTTACACCACTAAAGATGTATAAGCTTGTCTGAGTCCCGATGTTCAGAAACACCAATCTACCAGAGGGGAGAGTATTTTCTACCACTCTCCTACGAGCATCTGTAAAATTAAACCGTCACATCAGGTTGTGAGAGTTGAAATCCTCCAAGATTATATAGAGGATGGGAAGTTGTACAAAGGGAGCTTCTAGATTTCTTTTTGAAACACGTTCACTTGACTAGTAACTAGTAACTCGAAAGATTGGGGAATATGGACCACTATCACTTAGATAAAAGACAATTTATATATATATTCTTGAAAGTATAGACCCAACTCCACTTTCACAACAAAAAATGGATTGTCGGTAAGATATACGAGTACATCAGCCTATCGCAAGGTGGAAGTGGGTCTCCTGGCGCAGGAAGAAATAAGTAATCTAATTTCCTCTACGTGAGTATAGAAACAACTACAATTCCAATGTGGTAGTAATATTAGTCATTGATATTAAAGTAATTTATCCATGAAATCCATAAAACTATCCCTTAAAAACTGAAAAACCTTACTTTAGGTCGACATCAGTGGTGTTGGGGTAATGTGCTTACCTCAAGACCCAATGTGATTGGGTTCAAGCACAGCTGGGGTGTATCGATATTTACTGAGCGATAAAATCTGTAGCGCACCTTCCTTCTATTGTGGTATGTAAGGGAACCCTTGAAATTATCTTCAAATACCTTCACTTAAAAATCAGGAGGCCCTTTTGCTTTCGCTCATAGAAATTCTCGTGTGCTGATATAAACAGTCCATTGAGAATGTGCACGTTAAATGCCTCAAATAAATAAATGAAATTTTTTTTAGACATTAGTACTTCTTAAATTTCAAAGCATTATATGAAGCAACCTCATTGTAAATAATAACTTTCAAAAAAGAGTTTTTGTGCAAAATTATAAATAGATTTTTTAATTGTGTGTCACATATATTGTTAGTGACCTTAGTGACAATACTTGTAAACTATGAACATTGTCCATTTTAAAGCTGGACAGCTATTTGCATATCACCTTGAATAATCCCAATTGAAATGAAAATGTTAATAATAAATTTCCTTTAATAACTGCCATTATTTATTCATTTACACACATACTTAATGGACTTGATGAAACACAATCCCACATTAATTTGGGATTCAGACACACTCAATAGGGTGGGGTTTCTTGGAAACACCAAATATAACCCATCTCCAATGCTCAAAAATGTATCAGGTTTATTGCCCTTAATCGTTGGATGCCATCTACAGTATTTTGAATATCCATCTTGCGCGTCTACGTAGCTCTTTGAAAGCTGTTTAGGTTGTTTTTGCTGCTTGCACGGAGAAGATCGATTCAAAAGTAAGTATGGGCCGTGCACCAAATGTTTAACTTGCATGCAGCTATGGGTCGATGATTGAATGCCGATGCTCGAAAATAATCAAATAATCTACAGCAACGGGTGTGATGTTTTCTGAAGTCATAACAATAGACGCACGTGTGGCAGTCCTCGTCTTTTCCCCTCCACATCGTACAAAAAGCACTTGTAATGCCTTTAACGTCACTGCTCAGCTCCTTGACGAAATATATCATTTTAAATAAGGTTTGCCTTTATGGAATAATCCAACATAGTATAAAAACTACCACAATCAAATTTCTTTAGTATTTCTCTAGCTATAAGCGAACATATACGTACAGAAACTATGCTGGATAAGTATCTGTTAATTCAAAACAACAAACTAGACTATTTTCTTTGGATTTACTATTGAAATGTATTCTGTAATAGGCCTAACTACTCTATGGATTGGTTGATCGAGGCTTACGGGAAAATAATGAATTATAAATTCAATAGGAGAATTGATAATTATCGATCATACGTTTTCAAACGAAATTGTTATAAAATATATTTATTATTTATTATTATTATTATTATTATTATTATTAGCACCGCGTCTTGCTACCCGTTCGGGTTATACGCACTTACGCTAATGTGTAATGGTATGTGTAATGGTAGGGTGATTGTGAGATGAAATGGAGGACCTACAGTTTAACGTGGAATCCGAACCACGGTAGAGGCCTGGCATCCCTCACATTCACAAGATGTCTTGTCAGAGGGGAAGGAAGGGTTTGGTAATCAAATAAATCTTTGCCGGGACCGAAGATTGAACCCCGGCCGCCAGCATAGAAGTTTGACACCTTACACCTAAACCACCAGGTCACCCTAAAATATATTTATTTTATTTTATTTTACTTTATTCGTTGGTTCAAAATCCGTGTCCTCTCGCTAGAAGTCTTCACAATAGGCCCCAGCATAAAATTGTATTAATATCAGTTAGGCGCTTCCAGAGATCTTACGAAACGAACATATGAATCAACATTTTATTTTATAAGTAGTGGTAGTAAGATTTAATAAGCGAGAGGATAATTCATACAATATGAATATAAGATTTTAGGTGTACAACTAGCAAAGAGAGGTCGCTTGGTGAAGTCACGATGGCCACCCCCTCCCCCCCTAAAGGAGGTGTCTAGGCACTACAGTGGATGTAATATTAACATTAATTGAACAGTTATAAATGTGTGGCTAATGTCGGATAGAAAACGCTTTAGCAGAAAATAAATATGAGAATGTGAAATAGCTAAGGAAGAAGCACGTTAAATTTAGATACAAAGATGGTAACGGGAGATAGTGGTTAGGGGAGGAGGTGAAGAAGATACTTGAAAGAAAGAAGGGCTTAGCGTTAGATCGATACAGCACCCAGTCACTGCATGTTCTTTAGAGAGCTCTTGGATTAACACAAATAGGATGCTTCAATCCCCACCACATCATATTATGCCATAACAAACTTTTAAACTCGATAACTGAATTGAATCTCAATGTCTCGTTTACTTTGATTTTAAAAAATTACTAAAAAATAGAATAATATCGATGAAGATAACCAAATTTATAAAAACAAATATCACTTAAAATAGTTTTCTACCTATTCTTTTCAATAGAATGGAAATTAAATTTTTTGGTAGATGTAATTTAATTACTAACTATTAAAATAAAGCATTGGAAGTAAGTGATATGAATACATAATTAATTAACAAGAAAAATCACATCAAATTAAAAATATATATTGGTTTTTCTTTCAAAGCAATTTATAAAAAAACTTGTAATTTCTTTATTTTGTGAATAATACATTAGATAACTATAGTTACCGTTCAAACTCATGTTGTGCTAGATTATCTTGATTCGTAAAATTTATTATTTTACCTTTACATCAATTGGGCTGAAGTCCATTGAAGTAGGAACAGAGATGGTATATTACATGACTCTCCATTTAGGGTTTGGGCAACTTATAATAAATCATAGTTATATTATTCAGCGAGGACTCATCTATATCCAAAGGCGGAGCATTGAAAGGCCACAGAGAAGGTATACACTAGACCCAGAGTTTCCAAGTTAAAATGCGCCAAAGCCACAGAGAAGGTATACACTAGACACAGAGTTTCCAGGTTAAAATGCACCAAAGCCACAGATAAGGTATACATTAGACACAGAGTTTACAGGTTAAAATACACCAAAGCCACAGAGAAGGTATACACTAGACACAGAGTTTACAGGTTAAAATGCACCAAAGCCACAGATAAGGTATACATTAGACAAAGAGTTTACAGGTTAAAATACACCAAAGCCACAGAGAAGGTATACACTAGACACAGAGTTTACAGGTTAAAATACACCAAAGCCACAGAGAAGGTATACACCAGACACAGAGTTTCCAGGTTAAAATGTGCCAAAGCCACAGAGAAGGTATACACTAGACACAGAGTTTCCAGGTTAAAATGTGCCAAAGCCACAGAGAAGGTATACACCAGACACAGATTTTCCAAGTTAAAATGCGCCAAGGCCACAAAGTAGGTATACACCAGACACAGAGTTTCCAGGTTAAAATGTGCCAAAGCCACAGAGAAGGTATACACTAGACACAGAGTCTCCAGGTCAAAATGTGCTAAGGCCACAAAGAAGGTATACACTAGAAACAAAGTTTCCAGGTTAAAATGCGCCAAGGCCACAGAGAAGGTATACACTAGACACAGAGTTTCCAGGTTAAAATGCGCTAAAGCCACAGAGAAGGTATACACTAGACACAGAGTTTCCAAGTTAAAATGCACTAAAGCCACAGAGCAGTTATACACCAGACACAGAGTTTCCAGGTTAAAATGCGCTAAAGCCACAGATAAGGTATACACCAGACACAGAGTTTCCAGGTTAAAATGCACCAAGGACACAAAGAAGGTATACACCAGACACAGAGTTTCCAGGTTAAAATGTGCCGAAGCCACAGAGAAGGTATACACTAGACACAGAGTTTCCAGGTTAAAATGCGCTAAGGCCACAGAGAAGGTATACACCAGAAACAAAGTTTCCAGGTTAAAATGCGACAAGGCCACAGAGAAGGTATACACTAGACACAGAGTTTCCAAGTTAAAATGCGTTAAAGCCACAGAGAAGGTATAAACTAGACACAGAGTTTCCAGGTTAAAATGTGCTAAAGCCACATAGAAGTTATACACCAGACACAGAGTTCCAGGTTAAAATGCGCTAAGGCCACAAAGAAGGTAAAACCGACACAGAGTTTCCAGGTTAAAATGCACCAAGGCCACAAAGAAAGTATACACTATAACAGTTTCCAGGTTAAAATGCACCAAGGCCATAGAGAAGGTATACACTAGACATAGAGTTTCCAGGTTAAAATGAGCTAAAGCTACAGAGAAGGTATACACCAGACACAGAGTTTCCAGGTTAAAATGCGCCAAAGCCACAGATAAGGTATACACTAGAAACAGTTTCCAGGTTAAAATGCGCCAAGGCCACAGAGAAGGTATATACTAGACACATAGTTTCCAGGTTAAAGTGTGCCCAAGCCACAAAGAAGGTATACACTAGAAACAGTTTTCAGGTTAAAATGCGCCATGGCCACATAGAAGGTATACACTAGACACAGAGTCTACAGGTTAAAATGTGCCAAAGGCTAAGAGAATGTATACACCAGACACAGAGATTCCAGGTTAAAATGAGCCAAGGCTACAGAGAAGTTATACACTGGACACAGAGCCACAGAGTTTCCAGGTTAAAATGTGCCAAAGCCAAAGATAAGGTATACACCAGACACAGATTTTCCAGGTTAAAATGCGCCTAGGCCACAAAGTAGGTATACACCAGACACAGAGTTTCCAGGTTGAAATGTGCCAAAGCCACAAAGAAGGTATACACTAGACACAGAGTTTCCAGGTTTAAATGCGCTAAAGCCACAGAGAAGGTATATAATAGACACAGAGTTTCCAGGTTAAAATGTGCCAAAGCCACAGAGAAGGTATACAACAGATACAGAGTTTCCAGGTTGAAATGCGCCAAAGCCACAAAGAAGGTATACACCAGACACAGAGTTTCCAGGTTAAAATGCGCCAAGGCCACAGAGAAGGTATACACCAGACACAGAGTTTCCAGGTTAAAATGCACCAAGGCCAAAGAGAAGGTATAGACCAGACACAGAGTTTCCAGGTTAAAATGTGCCAAATTCACAGAGAAGGTATACACTAGACACAGATTCTCCAGGTTAAAATGCGCCAAGGCCAGAGAGAAGGTATACACCAGACACAGAGTTTCCAGGTTAAAATGCGCTAAGGCCACAAAGAAGGTATACACCAGACACAGAGTTTCCAGGTTAAAATGCGCCAAGGCCACAGAGAAGGTATACACCAGACACAGAGTATTCCAGGTTAAAATGCGCCAAGGCCACAGAGAAGTTATAGACCAGACACAGAGTTTCCAGGTTAAAATGTGCCAAATTCACAGAGAAGGTATACACTAGACACAGATACTCCAGGTTAAAATGCGCCAAAGCCAGAGAGAAGGTATACAGCAGACACAGAGTTTCCAGGTTAAAATGCGCCAAAGCAACAGAGAAGGTATACACCAGACACAGGTTTTCCAGGTTAAAACGCACCAAAGCAACAGAGAAGATATACACCAGACACAGAGTTTCCAGGTTAAAATGTGCCAAATCAACAGAGAAGGTATACACCAGACACAGAGTTTCCAGGTTAAAATGTGCCAAAGCCACAGAGAAGGTATACACTAGACACAGAGTTTCACAGATTAAAATGTGCCAAAGCCACAGAGAAGGTATACACCAAACACTGAGTTTACAGGTTAAAATGTGCCAAAGCAACATATAAGGTATACACCAGACACAGAGTTTACAGGTTAAAATGAGCCAAATCAACAGAAAAGGTATACACTAGACACAGATTTTCCAGGTTAAAATGCACCAAAGCCACAGAGATGGTATACACCAGACACAGAGTTTCCAGGTTAAAATGTGCCAAATTCACAGAGAAGGTATACACTAGACACAGATACTCCAGGTTAGAATACGACAAAGCCACAGAGAAGGTGTACACTAGAAACAGTTTCCAGGTTAAAATGCGCCAAGGCCACAAAGAAGGAATACACTAGACACAGAGTTTACAGGTTAAAATACACCAAAGCCACAGAGAAGGTATACACTAGACACAGAGTTTACAGGTTAAAATGTGCCGAAGCCACAGAGAAGGTATACACTAGACACAGAGTTTCCAAGTTAAAATACAGCAAAGCCACACAGAAGGTATACACTAGACACAGAGTTTCCAGGTTAAAATACGCCAAAGCCACCGAGAAGTTATACACCAGACACAGAGGTTCCAGGTTAAAATGCGCTAAAGCCACAGAGAAGTTATACACTAGACACAGAGTTTCCAGGTTAAAATGCGCTAAGGCCACAGATAAGGTATACACCAGACACAGAGTTTCCAGGTTAAAATGCACCAAGGCCACAAAGAAGGTATACACTAGACACAGAGTTTCCAGGTTAAAATGAGCTAAAGCCACAGGGAAGGTATACACTAGACTCAGAGTTTCCAGGTTAAAATGTGCCAAAGCCATAGAGAAGGTATACACTAGAAACAGTTTCCAGGTTAAAATGCACCAAGGCCATAGAGAAGGTATACACTAGACACAGAGTTTCCAGGTTAAAATGAGCTAAAGCCACAGAGAAGGTATACACGAGACACAGAGTTTCCAGGTTAGAATACGACAAAGCCACAGAGAAGGTGTACACTAGAAACAGTTTCCAGGTTAAAATGCGCCAAGGCCACAAAGAAGGATATACACTAGACACAGAGTTTCCAGGTTAAAATGCGCCAAGGCCACAGAGAAGGTATACACTAGACACAGAGTTTCCAGGTTAAAATGTGCCAAAGCCACAGAGAAGGTATACACCAGACACAGAGTTTCCAGGTTAAAATGTGCCAAAGCCACAGAGAAGGTATACACTAGACACAGAGTTTCACAGGTTAAAATGTGCCAAAGCCACAGAGAAGGTATACACCAGACACAGATTTTCCAAGTTAAAATGCGCCAAGGCCACAAAGTAGGTATACACCAGACACAGAGTTTCCAGGTTAAAATGTGCCAAAGCCACAGAGAAGGTATACACTAGACACAGAGTCTCCAGGTCAAAATGTGCTAAGGCCACAAAGAAGGTATACACTAGAAACAAAGTTTCCAGGTTAAAATGCGCCAAGGCCACAGAGAAGGTATACACTAGACACAGAGTTTCCAGGTTAAAATGCGCTAAAGCCACAGAGAAGGTATACACTAGACACAGAGTTTCCAAGTTAAAATGCACTAAAGCCACAGAGCAGTTATACACCAGACACAGAGTTTCCAGGTTAAAATGCGCTAAAGCCACAGATAAGGTATACACCAGACACAGAGTTTCCAGGTTAAAATGCGATATAAGATACGACCTCGTTTTGAAATATTCCTACCTCACAAACGAGCTTATTTCAATTACATATTACAATGGTTCCTTTTCGTTTCCTTCTTTCTCTTTCTTTGGTTCAAGCTATTGTTTGGCAACCGCCCAGTTGTAAATGATCTTTGAGCTCAGTCAATCTGGATAATATTCTAAGTTAGAGGAATATTTAGCCTATATTCAGAAAACCATAAGGAATCCATTTGTTCCTTAAATATAAAAATTCAATAGTTATTAGTACATGCATTTATATGTATATATATATTGTTATCTTCCCCTTTTTCCCTCAACATTGATTATATATTATTTATCTAATATGTATTCAAGTTTTTGCACTATTAGAAACTACTCCAGGGACGGTAATGCACTACAGACCCATTATAAAATATATGTCCTGAAGAATACGGCCCAACCTACGAAGAAATACTGCACAAGTTGTTTTAAAATTGGAATACAGAACATACATATCCTAACTATGCTACCAATATAAATGTTGCAGATCATTGCAATTACGTGAATAACTGTGTGAAGCAGACCACATTAAATTAATTTAAATTAGTTAAAAGTGTCACCTCTACACGGGACACGAATCTGTGACCTTTGACTAAACACACCAATGCTCAAAGTACATCACAGACCCAGGCTTGAGCATTCAGTGAGGCGTGACTCTGAACATTGATAATCCTGGGTAGCTTAGTGATAGAGTTTTATAGTGGCAATTTAAAGGTCCTGGGATCGATTCTCATGTTCATGTATCATTATTTAATGAATTTAGATAAGGATAAGCTAGCCAAACCATATTTAAAATTTTGAGATGTGTTCAAACGTACCTACTTTTACTGAAATTTCTCCTAACCTAAGTGTTCCGAATTTAAGGACTCTTTTTAAATAGTTTCAACAAGTTTCAACTAAATTAAGAATTAATTAACATTTGCGCAGTTAATGTTGATGAGTAGCGGAGTTTGGGAGGCAGACATGATCTAAAGGCTAAGGATACAGCCGCATCAAGTATAATATTCGTAAATTTGAAAATAATATTCCTGGACATGGGAATCGAAGCTGCGCTAAGGTAGTTAAGGGTCCCGGTTTTGATTCCACTGTCCAGGAGTCGTTTTGAAACTTTACTAATATAATTTAAGTAAATCCCACTAAAAATTTTTAAACTTAACAAGATTTGACGATATTAAAAATAACTAAAATAGGCCATATGAAACTTTACCTAACCTAGAATAGCTCAATATAATGCACCCTAACCTTACTCAACCTAGGCCTACCTAGATTTATTTAGCTTAATCTGATAAGTTAATTAGTGTAGACAAATTATGTTCCTGATGGCTAGTTACGGCTCTAGAGAGTTATAATACACCGCTAAACATTTTAGATAACAAAAAATTATAAATGTTTCAATATTAGCATTAAACTGTGATGAATTGCTCACTATTGAAAGCTATTCCCTCCGAATGTATTTGTGTTAAGGATCTGGAAAATGGTTAAAAGAAGTTTTATCCGGGTCTATTTATTTTAATTTTATAGGTTGATAAGTTTTACCAATTCTAATAATTTTACTAAAATATAATTACGTATATATTAGGAATAAGAGTAACTCTTTAAATAGAACTAACCCACATTTACTATGAAGATGTGTCTGCCTCAACACAACAGCAGTTTAAATAGGAAGAAGACATTAATATAAGGTTAAACAAAAATACATAACACCACATCAGCCTTGTGGCTACTAGACTTTGACCTGAAAGGTATATACATGGATAATAGTTAATGTTATCAAGTACTAGAAAGTCCTGGTTTAAAGAGCTACCACGTTGGTAGCTAAACGAACTAACCCCAATGTGAATTATTAGATACAAAGAATATGCTCCTATAAGAGGAACTACAGGTCTACAAATAGTTAATGGCGAGCTACCAGGACTCTAGGCTGTTAATATACTATGGTCAGTCTATTCCTCATTGGTACTGCCTGGAGATTCAATAGTATACTTATACTTTCACCCAATCTAGGCCACACTATAACGAGTGCAAACAATAATTAGATTAACTAATACAGACGGCGCATGGAGGGGGACGGAGACCATACACTATACCCCGCGGGCCACTACTATGAACAAATAGCGCTCCCACAGGTTTCGTACCGTAAAAAGTTTCCCTATGAACAATATTAGGGACTGGTATCAGTCGCAGACATAATTAGGTCACTGAGCAAAGCGTTAGATAATTTGATTTCCACTATTATAAGATCCAAAGCATTTAGTAAGCCGAAGAATGGCCTTACAGTTTAGGGTATCAAGACATTTCCATTTTTTTTTAACATTATGTCTTATGGACCTGGAAAAATAAGTCAGAAACACTGGTATACATAACCCTGTCTTGTGGACCTAGATAAATATAGCATAATGCCCATCATTCAAAACTATGTCTTAATGAGAATATAAAAACCAGTTATAAACTCTGACATTCAAAAATATGTCATATGGGGGTAGAAAAACCAGTCAGAAAATCTGACAGACAAAACTATCTTCTGAGGATATAGTAAAAAAAGAGAACTAAGACTCTAACGACGGTTCTAACCTTCAAATACTCATAGTCTCAGACGTGGCTTCATGTGCGGCTAGGAGTAGAGACAGACGCCCCACACATCGTGATCACCAGTTGCTTTGTTTACCGAAGTACTCTACAAAATTGCGCCGAACGACAACTAGCGCTAGTAGACAGCGTGGAGAACACAGAGAAGCAGCTCTGCTATTTAATCGAAGTGGGGCCAGCGAGTAAGATGTCCTTTTGTTGGACCTCCAGGAACAATCCGTTGGGGCACTTTCCTAAGGTTTGTGCGTTTCCAGAAACACAATTTCACCGTGAGTTAACATCTGCCACACATTATTAGAATTTATTAGTTCCTGTATTTATCGTGTTAATCATTTACATGGTATTTTGGTATTATAAAATAAAAAATAAATGAATTATATGGAATTGAATTGATTGGGTGCTGAAGATAAACCCATTTTATTTTATTTGGGTGTGTGTATTTTTCTTAAATAAATCAATTTATTCCTGGAGATTGCTCAGTGGTGTGAGGAAAACCCCCTCTCTCAATACCTCTGGACTTATCTAAAGTTTTAACTCAATTTGGACACTTACAACAAAGCACTGTATATCTTTCTTGGGCCTATTATTATCCATGACATGGACATCCAACCCACCGAAACTATCTATACATGGGATGCCAGGTTCAAAATACAATTTACATTAATACAATAAATGACACAATGCAATTTAAAGAGTGTTTGTAATTATTGTTGAAGAAGAAATTAATAATAATAATACCCTTAAATTAAATCTACCCAATAAGTCTTGCATCCTATGTTATAAAATTATAGTATTTTGATAAGCAAAGCTTAAAAATATGTAAAACTCTCACTTGAATTGTGATGACAAAATAACAATTATTAATTATAAAACCGAAATAGCATTTTAGATTAAACAACACCATTATTTTAAATACTTTCATAGCACGTTAAAATAATGAATTGTTAAGAAATCTAATTTAAATCTCTTACAACAGGATGATAAGTGATGATGAATTTGGTCTCACTCAATAATGTCCAAGTAGAATGGTGACAATTGTATTCCAGTGTAGGAGTGGGCAGTTGGGGTGCCGTGGGTGCTGGGCACCCCGAATAATAGTCAGTAGGTCCAATAACGAGTATTGATATCACCACTAAAATATTTTGGAATATAGTATTCCAAAAGGTGCTTTAATTGCAGGTGTTTTCTATTAACAATAGTTCAACTTGTGAGCCTTTATTTCAACAGGATTCTCTACTCGGCATAAGGCACCAGAATGATTTTTAAAAAATAATGAAAAACCAAGTGCTATAGGTCAAGATTGGTTTGTTGGGAAGGTTTAATGCCAAACAAAGTTTTTGATATTCCACTAGATCATGCAAAAGAAGTTGAACTAAAAGTAAAGTAGAAAGAACGTCAGAAGACCCGGGATTATATGAAGAGGCTTGTTGATATAGCTCGTACTTTAGACAAAGGTGGAAAAACACTTCGAGGACATAATGGATCAAAGCATAGTCAAGAAAGAGTTCTTTAACTGGAGATCATAGACCTTCTTCAAAAATATTATCCTTTTCTTAAGTCATATCTTGAAAATGCACAAACTAACGGTACTTTCTTAAGTGATCGTATACATAATGGCATACTACAGGCTTTAAGTAATGTAATTTTATGGAAAATTGGAGAGAAAGCTGCTCACATTTTGGCTATTTTCGGATACTCTCATAATGGGTTTGAATGATAAATGTATTCAATAAATAAAGCAGGTAATTTGTGCTACAGGCAAGAGTATGTATCTAAACATAGGTCTTAACATGTGTGAAGCCGGAGATTTTCAAATTATTTCCCCGTAGTTTGACGTAGACATACCAGAACTAAAAGCCGAAATAAGGCTTTTAACAAACAAACAAAACAATTGAGAACTTTCCACATAAAAATGTTTGTATTTATTTATTTAGCACCGCGTCTAACCACCTGTTCGGATTGACAATAGTGAAATCCAAACTTCGCTCAACAGTGTGATAGGACCTGCTATAAAACCTTGTTCCACTCATCGAACAAAGGATGTTTCTGGACATGAACTTGGGTAAAAAATTATTGAAGAGTTTAAAAAATTGTACTCATCAATAGGTGGATGTAATTGTAATGTATTTTCTAATTGGTAAAACTAAATATTGATTCATTCTTGTTTCTCATTTATATAAATTGCTAAAAACATGTTTTTGTGGTAGAGGGGGGTTGACCCCACTCCCTTCATATTTCCGGCTGGCACCCCCATAAGCTATACCCTGTACCCAAATATGTATTCAAGGCCTTATATTATTACAGAATCTTCACTGAAAGCTTGGGTTTACCTTAGTCAGAGGTTAATGCGTATTTTTGATGAAGTTTTGCTGACGTAAGTTACCATTAACTACAGGAAAAAATATCAAAGGATCCTCAAATATGATCTTAATTGATTACTCATATGTATCTGATGATTTTCTGTAAGTTCATTACAGACTCTGCCCTAAAATATGAATGAATAATGAATCTGAGCTCAGGATGTCTTCTGTATACTGAAGTTCAGGGGCAGAGCATTGGCGTACTAAGCTAAATATCCCAATTTCGATTTTCATGTCCTGGTGTCATTTTTCAGATTATTATTTGGTTTCGGATATAACCGCAGCTAACAATATATGATATCGTAGATATTTAATCTTTATTATGCCTCTTTAGAGTTTGATCTATTATGGCACGTTTAAGGTTGACAAATTGTATAGTATGATGCGTAGCACCCAAAGAACATAACAATGAGCTTGTTTAAACAATATTGCACAGGCTATTGTCAGGAGTATTTATAGATACTAAGGCCTAGAGCTGAAAAACTGGACACCACAAACATTGCACAAATAGATTTATCTTTTCCACATTTTGAATCTAACACTTCTACTTTATCATAAAAACATAACGTAACGTATCATGAAAATTGTTTAACATTAGATTATGATCAATTTTTGTGTTTTATGTAACCAGAACACAAAACAGTATATTTTATAATTTTATCTAACCCCAGTCATTCTGTCTTTCTATCCACGCAAATCGATCTCAAACGATTAGATACTTAGATGCTATATAGGTATACTCAAGGGTATACATTTTGTTACCCTAAATCTCGTATAAACGATTGTGTGCTATCAATTTTTTTTATTATAATTTCTTAAAAATTCCATTGCAATTTTGTTTAAAATGAATACCTGGAGAGTGTTTGACATAGCGATTAAAACTATTTTCGGGTCTTTATGTGAAATTTTGTTTAAAGTTAGTTTATTGGCGCTGGATTAAAACACAAATTGTTCAAAATGAGTAAGGTGCCCAAATATTGAATACTTCTTTATCTGTAATAGTCCTCTGTTGTCTCTGCATAATGCTGAACTCTGTTAGTTGTTATCAAAACTTCTGAGAAACTTTTCCCGATTGAACAAAGTTTCAAATAATCTTCAAAATGTGTTCATGGTGGCTGTAACAGTAAATACTGTTTTCTTTCAAGATGTCTATTTGCTACCTAAAATCTAGAACAACCTAAAGTGAATGTGTGAGTTTTAAATGATGAACAACAAAATAGCATTGATTTCCCGAATATTGAATACAATTTTGTGCCAAATATTGATAATTCCATTTTTGTATCACATTTGAAATACACTTAACTAAATCTATTTTTCCTTTTTAATATATCCTTGTTATTTAATTATTATTAAATAATTTCTTCATGAAGCTTTTGCCTAATTATAAGAGTGCATTTACATACACCATAGCCTAGTTAAACTGTTAGAAGACTTATAAACCTAGAATACATCATTGGGATGATGCCAACATGATTGCTGCTGTATTAGCCAATCAATTTAAAGAAATGGGCTTTCCGAAAGCCCAAAAGACCTACCAACTTCCAAGAAGAATATGAATGGATTAGTTAGGCTTTTGAAATATGATTCAACACTTAGCATTTAAGATGTTGTGCCTTTGGGCCAAAATTTCATCCAAATTTAAACTTGCAGTTGGATAACCATTTTTTGAAAATGGAGGAAAAATTCTTTGGTACATCTGTAGAGGACGTTAGGGGTTTGGCATACCGATTAGCTATTGACAATAATATTATTAATCCCTTTAACATGGATAGCAAAAGTTCAGGTAGGAAATGGTTAAAGCAATTCTTCTGATTCTTTAAGGTACATCACTGAAATGCGCGAGAGGTTTTAGTCAAGAGAACGTTGAAAAGTTTTTTAATTTACTAGTAAAGAATACAGTAAGCATGAATATAACGAACATTGAGTTCTCAGTTGCAATTAACCAGAACTGACAGTTGTGCAATCCAAGCAAGTAAGAGTGTTATCGAGAAAAGAAAGAAAGAAATTGTTACTATTACTTTAGCTAAACAATGAAGTGTTGTTACTCCTACAGTGGTTAATTGCATGAGTGCTGATGGAATGTTGCCCTCCCCCACTCATCATTTTCCCGCGTACAAATATAAAGCATGAGCTCACAGATGGTGCACCACCTGGACTACTTTTTGATTGCCACAAGTCTGGATGGATTCAGATGAATATGTTTGCAAGGTGGCTTAAATATTGTGTATCAATAAAACACCATTACCCAAAGATCCTCTGATATAGCTTGATGGAGACTACTCTCATTCTCATTATTTGTATGTCATAGTACATGCTCATGAGAATTATGTTGTGATAGTTTTCTTGCCTCCATATAGTTCCCATAAGCTACAACCTCTTGGCATAGCGTTCATGCAAACTTTAAAAGGGTAAAACGATGAATAAATTCATAACTGGTTGGTTAAGACCATTGACACAATATTAATTGTATGGGCTCTTAGGGCGATCTTACTCAAGAGCTACTACAGTAGACACTGCAATTGAGGGTTTCAAAAGATCTGGAATATATCCGTTAAATAAAGATTTATTTGACTATGACTTTCCGAAAGGAGTTACAGAAAACTGTATCCAAGATATTAAAATGGTTTATGATAAATCACCTAAAGTTAATTTAGAATACATATATAAAATCCCAAATTTAGCAATCGAAGCGGCAGGTAACCGTGGGCCAAAACGAGGATCTGTGGTGGTTTTAATAAGCAATCCAAATTAAAAGATCCTAAAGGCAAAAAAACATTCAACCATCGGTATTTCATGGAGCTTATCTTCTGATTCATGCGGTGCCGCACGGGCTCTTTGCTTGACCTAATGACAGAAGGAATCGAGAATTGAGTACGGTGATTTGGAAATCTCTACAGAAAGAGGATAAAGTGAGCTAGACAATGATGCAAAAAGTATATATTGCCAAAGATTGTGGTCACAAAGCTCAAATGAATGGTTGCAATGCTAAAAATGTAAAAAGTTGGGCCATGAAAATTGTGCCAGAGATCCTAAAAAATAATTCTGATTGATATAAAGATTTTAAATAATCAATTGATCTACGAGTTTTGATAATATTTTGAATTAAATTTAATTGGTATGATTAATATCTTTTATTTAATATACTTTTTATTATTTTTAAAAGCTGTAAATATATTTCAATAATGTCATTGACTATTAGGGCCATTGTGTGGCCATTCTGGAATACTAGTAGAAAGTTAATTATTCTCATAATTAACATTTATTCTGGTATAGTTGTAATATAAAATTGTTTAGTTTTGTGAAAAATAATAATCAATTCCATGCTAAATTTTGAATTTAAAAAAATTCTATCAACTCAAATTTTATCACAGGACTCAAAAAGTATTCCATACTCGAGCTCTATAATCCATCTAATAAGCTTTTATGATAATAGCTGGGTCTACATTTAATTCTATTCACATTTTAATTTTATTTTAGTTGATTATTAATTTTGAAAAATAAGATATTTTGTTGTAAAATATCTAACGGATTAAAAAAAGTATTGGGGACTAATCTACATCGTATATGATAATATAATATGTTGATTTCTTTAAATGAATTTATTAAATAGTAACTTACATCTAACAAATTTTAGAAAAATTGAAGTTTTAGCTAAAATTAGTATGTGGAAATTGTATTTCATGAAAAATTATACGTTTTGGTCTTATAAATCCAAACAGTCTGGTTTAATTTAAAAATAGATGATTATGTATAATTTTAAATTTTTAAATCATAGTTTTATTTGATTTAGACTAAAATCTACATTTATAGAGTGTGTATTGTGAATATTAATAAGAGTTGGTTTTTCTGAGGAAGGCTTGCATAGAGGTACTTTACTTAAAACTTATTTTTAAAGTTTTTTTACAATCTCTAATTCGATACATGAGAGAGCTTGTACGATTTTGTCTTACCTTTTATTACTTTACAAATTACTGTTAAAAGTTTAATGTTAAAGATATTTTTTAGATAGTAAATATTGTTATGACAAATATTTAGATTATAAAGTGTTATATTGTGATAGTGTGAATCTAGAGCATTAATTTATGTACAGAATGAATTAGTAAAAATCTAATTTAAGAAGTGATTTTTTTTCTTTTCTTTAATCTAGAATGTTGATGCTTTCTAGTTCTTCAAGCTACTGTAGTCTTCCGACGTGGATAATTAAACAAATTTTAATTACGGAATAAAAAATAACTTCATATTTGCTATCCCTTTCTAGCTTTTTTCAGCGAGTACATATAAACTTAACCGACTCAGATTATACTAGTGTACTGAACTTAGTATATAATTACTTGCAAGTGGATCCATTTTGTGTTCTTGGTTGGTACACAACTATACCTACGTGTAATTGTGTAATATTTAAGCAAAGTATGAACCACTTTTATGTTGTAGATCCTTTATAAATGAAAAAAAGCATTGACCCTGTTATTTTTTTTTCCATTCCTCTTTATGATTTATACAGCTCTAAATCCATATCTCTCTAATACAATCTTTTTCTCATTATTCCCATCAAACGTAAACAATTTCATCAAATCACATTTTATGTCCCCTAGTAAATAACTCGCTCGTTTATTTATACACTTTAGTAGTTTGGTTAGCAGGAGAGGAAGTGCCTGCCATTAATTGGTTATCAAATATAATTTAATGTCGTCCTGTTCATGTTACCTCATTTTTAATGGTCTCCCTTTCCCCCTTCCGAACTCTCGCAACATTCCCCTCCCCCCCCCCCCCC